>JAQZBX010067367.1:0-15949 GCA_029593785.1 Cabassous unicinctus
TTTTTTTTTTTGTTTACTGGTTATTTTTTTTAATTTTTAAAAAAATTTTTTTAAAAAGATACTTAGATTACATAAATGTTACACAAAAAATATAGGGATTCCCATAAGCCCCACCTCCCACATCACCCACAACCTCCAACATAAACATCCTTCATTAGTGTGGCACATCACCTGCAACAGATAAACACATCCTGGGACTTTGCCATTAAGCATGGACACATTGGTTCACATTGTAGACCACACTTTCTCCCACACAGTTCTGCATGCTATATGATGATATAAAGTGGCCTAAATCTGTCATTGCAATATCACTCAGGACAATTCCCAAGTCCTAAAAAAGCCCCCGTATTACACTGCTTTTCCCTCTTCCTGCCCCAGAGTGTCCAGTGGCCACTGGCTCCACATTAATGTTGTAATTTTTTCCATTACTTGAATCACAATATGTCTGTAACAGAATACCAGTAAGTCCATTCTAGTCCATAGCTCTCCCCACAAACCTGAGTAGTCTGGGATGGTGATGTCCACTCCATCTCCAAGTAAGAGGGGACTTATATCCCATGGATAAGATGGATGAGATTATCCTGACTGCAGTTGCAGTTGATTTGTATTTATGGTGTCCCAGAGCAAGTGTGCTGAGAAAATAATGTTTTATTTCCTTTAAGGAATTTTGAATTGTTTCATCCCAAATGAAGGACTCAATTTGTTCAGGTTAAGCAAGGTTGAGCCATTAAAGAAAAATTAATAATCTGACTTCTACAATGTCCTATAAGACCTAAAAATCATCTTATGTTTTGTTTTGTTTTTTTCTTGAATGGAGGGAAAGTTACAATGCTTTGGATTTGGTCAAGGTCTAAGAGGAGACCGTTGGAGAAAGGATGGTTGAGGCAGAGAAAATGTGACCAATATTGGTATGTGTTGTGGACCATAAATTATTTGGAATTGTATCAAAAAGATGGCGATGTTTAATTTTACTTCTTTTGACTAGAAGAACAGGAATATATAAGGGACATAATTCCTTATTCAGTCTGTTGAATCTGGTTCTAGGAGTTCCAAATTAATGCCCCCCTCTTGGGAGAAAGATATATGTGCTTAGAATAATTCAAGGAAATCCCTTCAGAAAAGGTGAATTGGGCAGACTAACAAAAATTGATGTGTGTCTTATAAAGCTCCAAAATGAATGGGAATTGGGAGGGATTCAAAGGCATGGATTTGTGGAAACTCTCATCATTTGAATTCAATACTCCAGAGAGAAGAGTTAATGAGGGCTCTTGGATTTAAGACAGGGAAGGTGTTCCCAGTATCTATTAGAGCTCATATACCCTAGTTGACAATTATCAGAACTCTTTCACCTAAAAATATGATGTAAGCATTTGGAAAAACCTCTGCTGTATCCTGGGAGCAGCCCAAACAGTCACAGTGAAAGACATCTTGCTTTTTTGGAGGACAAAGGAAGCAGTCAGGGGGTTACTGCTGTTTTTGAGTTTAGTTTTTTTTTTTTTAATTTAATTTAATTTTCAAATATCCAGGCTGCTTAGAGTAATTATAAGCTTTGACACCATGAACCCTGGTGCTTATGTGAAAATTTAAAGGATTCATTGAGGGCTTTTTTGCTTCTGTATTTGGAAACTCATGATTTGTACTAGTTGTACTTGTGTTTTAGCTTGGGAGGATTTTTTTTCTCAGCCTTTTAAAGATGTGATATAATCGACATGTAAGATTGACTATATTATTAGTTTCCATTGTGGTCCAAATTAGTTGTTTATGCTTTAGAGTGGTGTTTAGTTCTTCTGAAAGGCCATTAACAAAAGTAGAATTAAAAAGAGTAGATGTTTCTTAGTTAATATGGTCAAGATCTGAAAATTATTAAAGATTTTATTACAGCTGTTACAATATTCATATATGGGTTCATCAAGTTTCTGGGTGCACTGCTGGATTTCACTCCAATCAATAATTTGGAGAAAAACTTCATGTAGGACCTTACGAAGTTCCTTAGCAATCTTAAAAGCTTCATTTTTCTCAGTAGTTCTTCAGTTTGAAAGACCATTTAAGGGCTCTTTCCAATACCTTTGTCTATTCAGATTTGGGCATGACCCACAACCAACAGTCATGTTGCAACTAAAGATGGCAAACATTTCTCTTTTTCCTAATTCTGTAGTTGTATCTTTTAAGTTTACATTTTTAATCTATCTGTAGTCCATGATTTTAAAGCAGAAGAGAAAAGATACAGGTGATTTTCCTTCGGCTGTTTATCCAGTGTTCCTGTCACCATCTACCAAATACTCTACTTGCTTTTTGTTTGACAATCCATTTACCAAATAAGTAAATGTCATGAAACTATGCACCTATTTCTGAGCACTCTACTTTGGATATATTTATTCCCACATCAGTAATACAGTATATTATTTATTTTTTACTTTGTAATATTAATACCTATTCTTGTAAGGGCCATCCCTTCTAAAGATTAGTACTCTATCGTGTTGACCATTGTGTTCATGTTAATTTTAGAAGGGGAATATTCAATTCCTCAGTAATTAACTGCATTTCCATTGGTGATTCCATTTAGCTTACGAGTATTTTTGTCGTGAATTTTAATTTAGAGTACATTTTAGCCTTGTTTCTAAATGCGAAATTTACTTGAAGAGCCATTTATGTATTTCTACAGAAAATTTGTGGGTTATTTTTGCAAGGTAGTTTTATATTGTAATTAACCCAGAATTTTTTAAACATTTTTAGAAATACATTTTATAAAAATGCATCTTTGAGAATATTCTCAGCTTGAATTGTGTTCCCTTTCCACTACAAATGAAAATACAAAATTATCAGCACCCACACATGTGTACACTCAAACAAAACTACCGTAACATTTTCTACACAGAATCTAATGATATAATATGCATATAATATATATACATATATATGATACAGTTTAAACTGCAGAAAAATCAGGACAATTCAAAGAAGTGAATGTAGATATATGATATAATTTTTCTTCTAAAAACAGATGACAGTTTATAAAGCAATTTAGATAAAACGTTTTCTTGTGGTTGTCAAGTTTCTTGAAATTCTTTCAACTAACAGAAAATGCAAATTGTGTCCCTGTACCCCAAATTCCTTTTGCTTAACACACCCTCTAGGGCAGTTTTTTTTCCTCCTGCTCCTAAGAAAAAAATTAAGTTTTCTAATATTCTCAGTTTTCTACACATACTTCAGATGTGAGGCAAATTTGTTCAGAGAAGCTAACATTTTCAGTACATATGACCAAATGTAGGCACTTGGGAATTCTGTGCTTCATGTACAAACCATGATATAAGGATCTATATCGGTATTTCTCCTTTAGTCCAGAATTTTCAGGGACAGAGGTAAACCCACCTCAACTATCCTCAGCATTTTTTGCTAAACCTCCAAGCCCATGACAACCTCTCCTCCAATCTCTAAGCCCTTTGTTCAAACTTCCCCTCTGCTGTAACAAGTTTGTCTTCCATCTTTGACTGCAACATTTTAGACACTATTCTAAGTCTCAGAATATACCATTATTTTGTTTTTGTGATAAATATACATTAAAAATTAAGTGGCACCTGAAAGAAAAATATTTTCTGCTCTGTTTACAACCAAAGTGCCCCATAATGACATTCATATCCCAACCATTTTTATCCAAGAGCAAGTAAATGCATAGATGCATGCTTCAGTTACATACTCAGGAGATGAAAGGGGGAAAATGTTAAAGGTCTTTATGAATACACAATACTCAGTTGATATAATGCCAGAGTAAGAAACAAAACTCTTATATTAAAAGAGCACAGCTGATACTGCAATTGAAAATTCCATTTGGGGCAATATAATAGAATTCACAAAGAATAAGAGCAATATTAGAACATGGGACACCAGTGCAGTGATGAAGGAAAAAACACAAATTATTTTTCACCATATACACAAAACAATAGAAACAGGGCAGTTGAGGCATCCTTCTTTTTAAAAAATGAGACAAAACCCATAAGGAAATCTGCAAGGTGGTAGCAGAAACTTGAGTCTAAAACTGTTCTTTAGAAATATAAAAATCTCAGGTCTTTAATAAGACACCAGTACCATGTAAGAGTGATGAAAGAAAAAAAAAAAGAATCAAGAAATAAGTCAAAACCTTTCTAATACACAGACAAGATCTATAAAGCCATAACTATCCTAACTGTAAGATGATGCTGGTGTCTTTTTCACAAAAACTCATTTCACATGAAAGGAGGTGAAAAACCACTAGAAACATTGCTCCAGTGTCCTGGGTATACGGACTATCTCACACCCTATCTCTTCCTAATCCCTCAGACATCCTCGTTGCCTCCATGCATGTCTGCCCCCTTCTTGAAGGGATTGCAATATTTATTCAAGTAGTCAGTCTTGATCTTGGATTGACTCAGAGGAGTTCAGGGAGCTAAGACTGGCAGGTTCAGAACCTCTTCTTTCATAGTCATGAGCAGAGGATTATGGTGAGCAGTGGGATCACTATCGGCCACCTTCAGATTTTCATCAATATATTTTCCAATTTCATCAGGATTGGTAAGGCAGGGACCATACTGGGGCACACTAAAAAGGGTTGGTGTTACATCATGTGAGTCACTTCTAGCTGAGCATCCAGGTCCCTGTGCAACTGGCTCAAGTCAAAGTCCAAGTCCTTTTCTCCACCTCTTTATTCTTCTTCAAAGTATTAATTATTGTCCCAAGTGTCATCTTCTGGGGCCAGTAAGGGCTCTTTGAACACCCTTCTCCTCCAAACACTAGAAACAGCAGAATCAGGATTAGCAAAGCAAGGATTCCTCCAAGAAAGTGCAAAATGGCAGGAACTTGCAATCTTACCACTGCAATAGGTGTGGTTCTCTTACATTTGTTAATGACTCCTTCAAAATCAATACAAAGACTTCTAAGGTAGTCACTGGGTCTATGTTCTGGTTACCTATAAATTTGAGATTTATTTTGTAGTTGCCCAGTTCTAAGTTTTCTTTGGCTTCAGAATGAGAGATTCTTGGGCTGCATCATTGTATTCAATGACCCAGTTGAGGAAGGGCCCATGTTAGTTCTGCAGTGAAGGGAGAAGTACTTGGGGGAAGATCTGGATCAATGATGTTTATTATATGCGGGTGTGACTCAATCTGGCAGAAGTACAGTTTTTGAGGTCCTGGTATGGAAGAATGGTCATTCATATCAAGGAGGGTCAGGAGAAGGGGTCCTGTTCCAGCAGTAAGTGGAGAACCATTTTAGTAGCTATAATGAGGGCCATGTCCATCCTGTTCTTCATATGTTCAAAGTCTTCTTTGTCCAACTCAGCCCAACTGGAAATGGCACCAGTGTTATGATTAGTTGACAGCCAGTTGGCTGATCTGTCCAGATATGTACATTATTTTCTATCCCATAAAGCTGTCTGGGCCCTGGGTAGTGTGGGATATGATTTCCAGACCCACACCAAGGTCTTCAGGTATCTCCACTTTCTTGATGGGGGGATATGATATCTAGAAAATAAACTTAATAAGATTTCCTCATTTAAGAAGCTCTAGATCTTCTAATAACCCTCCCTCAAACTAATTGAGCTGGTTTTCTATTAATCCATTTTTAGAAATTTACTTTTTTTTTTTTTACCAGGAGGTCCCAGGGATCGAACCCAGATCCCTCCATATGGGAGAGGGATGCCCAACCAATTTAGCCACATCCGTCCCCCTAGAAGTTTACACTTTATATTTAGTTCCCTGAAGGATATTAACGAGACCTTCTCAGTTCTGCTTACACAAATAAGATAATATCTCAAAGCTAAAATAGACAGAATGGTGTCAGGAGCATCTTATTACTCAATAAACCTGTAGCTTTGCTCATGGGAATAAAATTTTAAAGCTTGATATCCTTGAGTGGTTGGCTAAAAAAAGTAGTCATGAATACCATGCATGTAGCATTCACAAAAGAATAATTAAACTATGGTTTATTAGCCTCTGAAACCAAAGACAAATTTGATGCACTTGAGAAAATGCAAGATAGAGAAATTGCACATACACCTCTCACAAGACTCCTGGAAGCATCACTTGGTTTTCTTTTTTTAATTTATTTTTCTGCTCCCCTACTACTTTTCTATTTTCCCTATACAATCCCTAGCTCCCATTTTCATTTTGAACTGGTTTGGGGAAGATTCCCCCAGTTCCTTGCTTGTGTACTCCCAATATATCACCTTCTCATTGAAAGAGGTGTTTTTCCTTTGAGGCACAGGATTGGTGGGCCCTTCTATTGGAAATAGCCATGCTTATGGCAGCAGATTGAAGATGGGGACAAAGGAGGCCACAGTCTCCATTTTCACAAATAGAATATAATGCTCTTTTACCTCAAAATCCAAGTCCTTGGAGGTGGATGTGTCTCAAGCAGTTGAGACCCTGCTTCCCACATTGGAGGTCCCAGGTTCGGTTCCCCATGCCCCCTAAATAAGATAAACAAACAAGCAGACAACAAGCAGACATCAGAAAACAAACCACCAAGAACAAGCAGACAACAAGCAAAAAGAAAAGCAGACAATGAGCAAAAACAATGAGAAAACAGAGGAAATGAGCAAACAGAAGAGGGAGCCTTTCGGTGGGGTGAATCCAAGCCCTTAGCTCTTTTCAAATTCCCTTCACTAGTTACTTAACATGTGATGACAACAAACTGCTCCTTATTACCATTTAACCTGGAGATTTCAATGCCAGGGTTTTGGGAGCATGAGCATTGGTCACTTTGAGTGTGGCAATTTCAGCATTAACCTTGTTCTCAGGCACCATTCCCTGATACATGGTTGGGCTGACAGTGGTACGGTTATCATTGGTGTCAGTGACCATGATCACAGCTGTTACTGTTGTGCTTAAGCCTTCTCCTTGAAGGGTGGCTGTTTGAACCACCAGGGCATATGTGTGTATGTACTCTTGGTCCAGCCCAGTGCTGACCACACTGATGATGTCTGAGCCCCATCTGATGAATATGTTGCTGTGAGGCAACATTGGCTCTTGGGTGATAACAGAATAAGTGATGGCAACATGCAGGTGTTCACAACTTCTTCCTAGACTGTGGCTGACACCTGCATCACAGAGGTCCCTGGAAGATAACCTTCCTTGACAGACCCCTGAAAGACCTCCTGGGTGAATTGGGCTTTTTGTAGTTCTGGTCCATAATGGTGATCACAATCTCCATCGGTTCCTCAATGGCATTCCCTTTGGAAGACACAGCATGAAACAGAAAATTTACTTAGAAATAGTTTCTGTGTCTAGAGGTTCTGCCACCTTCAGTCACCCTGTTTCTGTTTCAATAATAAATACACTGACAGGGGACATGTCAGCTCCTTGGCCAGTGATGCTGTAGAAAATCATGGTTTCTTTATCTCTATTAGGTTTTTTCTGAATCAGGGTATTAGCAAATGGGCCATTTTCATTTTCTGGGCAGCTAATGGGAAGGATAACCCATCCTTTTTCTGCCTTTTGAGCTAGTTGTGGGAGCTGGGAAATGTGAGCCCTTCTGTCTAGGGTCCAGAGAGAGTGTCATGATGATGTTGGTGGTGGTGGTGGTCATAGAAAAGAAAACTGGTCTCTGGATTATGAATTTATAGAGACCATTTAACCATAACCACACCATCTGGGGCCACTTTTAATTGTTTTTTGTCAAAAAAACAGGCTGTTCTTTGTCAACCAGTTCATCCTTTCAAACTCACTGCAGCAGCAGAAGCATGAAAAGACTGCTGACTGGAAGGCCCATATAAGGCTGGGTAGGTGCTGAGTGGTGTCGGGTGGGTTTGGGCTGGGCTGGGCTAGACTCTAACAGGATTTCTGCAGATTCACAGGTGCTCTGCAGCTCCTAATACTACTCTTCCTCCCAATTTTTTATTCACTTGATATATCATAGATTTAATAGAACATATGGTAATTCATAAATTATGTATTTTATTTGCCATTATACATGATGGTTAAAATATTATCATTTAAAAAAGAGTACTTAATTATTTAAAATTATTTTTTTAGGATATGACAAAATTAACAACACTTTGGGCTACCAACTGAATCATCTGTATCACTTGTGAAAAGAAATCAAACAAAATAGTTTGATTTAGAATGGAGTCAAGAGGGCATTCAGAAAGACACCCTTATGTATGCCTTAACCAGTTATCAAAAACTGCCAAAAGATGCATAGCCTCAATCAAGATTGTTTCTCAATACTATGAGGACATTTGGAAAGCATAATTGGGTTCCTGTTGATTAGTCTCTCACTTCCAGACCTTCTTATTTTTTGTTGAGAGTCTGGCTTTCCTTTGGGTATCTTTTGGTAAAGGGTATTTGAACTTTGGTTCTTCTGGTTTGGACTGGTAAAAGCAGCCCTTTTATGTATTTGAATTTTTGTACTTTTGGTATAGGGCGGATGGCAGCAGCTTTTTTGTGTATTTGAACCTCTATTCTTCTGGTTTGGGCTGGTGTCAGCATTCCTTTTGTGTGCCCTTTTGTTATCCAGGGGCACTATCCTTGTCTGAAAAGCACCTGAATGGGAATTTAAAAATTTTCCATTTGGTATTGAGCTCTTTTCAGTGGAGGAATGCCTTCCTAACAATCAGTTTGACCTATATTCTGGGTATGAGCAATCAATCATTAGAATGCACCTTTTGGTGAGAAGCCTTGGGTTCCACAAAACAAGACCCCTATCATATAATAAGGTGGTTATGGTCTGGTTAGATTGATGTAAGCTTTGCCACCACCTTCAAGACAATTTACACAAATAGGGAACCCTAGTCACAGCACAGGCTTTCTGCCAGGTAAAGCAAGTAACTCATGAAAGGCACACTGTAAAACATCACACTTGCCCAAATCCTAATAATTCCTTTCAAGTTTAGTGTTTAGGACTGCTCACCATCTGAACTAACTAAAAGAATGGTTTTCGATTCCTAAGAACTCTAATGGTGCACTGCCCTGTAGCACACAAGCTAGTTTCAAAAAATTATATTTTTTTCTTTTGTAAAATCTTATCCTGCTGAACCTAGCACAATAGAGAAGATCTCAAATTATAATGGCAACAATCGGGATCTTTTAATACGTCTAAATCAGCATATTTACATGCTCAAGTAGAAAATGAAGGCTCTAAAACTAGGCAACCTGAATGGGACACTGATTTTAATTGGTACTTGGAAGCTTCCAAATGTATAACTAATTCTTTTAAAGAAAAAAAAAACACTAAATTAACAAAGATTAACAAAAATTTATCTAAGCACATTAACAAGTTTAAATCATTAGCTGGAATCCAACTCTGAGTATTCAAACCCTTTTTAAACTCCTCTTACTCCCTTTTCTATTTCCTAGTTCAGTAGTACTTCCCTTCTATAATGATAAGGTTTCCTACTACTGAAGATACAATCGGTTTTGCAAAATAATTCAATTTTGTCATTCAGATTTATGAAACAGTTAATTCATACGACTGCTGGTGAAGGTCATGTCAGAATCTAGAGAGACAAACATAATTAGAAAGATTCCTTTAATTACTTTTCAAAATGAAGAGCTTCTAACTAAAGAATTTAAGCTAGCTAAGGAAATTTATAAGGTCATATATGAAGTATTCCACAAAAATTATTGATTGGAGAAAAATGCAACCATGTTCTTAGAAACTTGATAAGTCTATATATGAATTTTATAATAGGTTAAAAAAATGGTAACAATTCTCAGATTTTCCATATTAACCTTTCCATAACTCTCAAGAATCTTTTTGAAGACATCTTCAAGATGTTGGCAGCAGGGCTGCAAGAGCAGTTCCTGTAAGCCCCGGGCTCCATGGCCCGCAACGGACACTGCCACTAGAAGTGATTCTTGGGGTCACTGGCACTGGCACATTGCACCTAGGCCAGTGGCTCAGTGGCAAGATCATCAGCGCGGACTCCATGCACCTCTACGAAGGTCTAGACATAATCACCAACAAGGTTTCTGCACAAGAGCAGAGACTCTGCCAGCACCACATGATCAGCTTTGTGGATCCTCTTGTGACAAATTACACGGTGGTGGACTTCAGGAACAAGGCAACTGCTCTCATTGAAGATATATTTGCCCAAGAAAAAATTCCTATTGTCTTGGGAGGAACCAATTATTCATTGAGTGTCTGCTCTGGAAAGTTCTTGGTGATACCAAGCCCCAGGAAACAAGTACTGAGAAAGTGATTCACCAGCAAGTAGAATTTGAAAAGGAGGATAGCCATGTTCTTCACAAATGCCTAGGAGGGTGGACCCAGAAATGGCTTCCAAGTTGCACCCACATGACAAACGTAAAGTAGCCAGGAGCATGCAAGTATTTGAAGAAACAGGAATCTCTCATAGTGAATTTCTTCATCACCAAAATGCAGAGGAAGGTGGTGGTCCCCTTGGAGGCCCTCTGAAGTTCCCTAACCCCTGCACCCTCTGGCTTTATGTGACCAGACAGTTCTAGTTGAGCACTTGGATAAGAGGCTGGATGACATGCTTGCCGCTGGGCTCTTGGAGGAACTAAGAGATTTTCACAGACACTACAATCAGAAGAAAGTTGCTGAAAATAGCCAGGAATATCAACGTGGTATCTTCCAGCCAATTGGCTTCAAAGAATTTCATAAGTATCTGACTACCAAGGGAAAATGCACACTAGGAAGTAGTAACCAGCTCCTAAAGAAAGGTATTGAAGTTCTGACACAAGTGACTAAGAGATATGCCTGGAAGTAAAACCAATGGGTTAAAAAACATTTCTTGAGCAGACCTGGTCCCAGTGTTCCCCAGTGTATTACCTAGAGGTATCTGATGTCTCAAAGTAGGTGGAGTCCGTTCTTCAATCTGCTCTTGAAATCATCCAAAGCTTCATCCAGGGCCATTAGCCTGTAGCCACCCTAATAAAGATGTTGTACAACACAGCTGAGAACAAGAGAAGTTATCACATGTGTGACTGCTGTGATCGGATCATAATTGGGGAATGCGAATGGGCAGCACATATAAAATCCAAATCCCACTTGCACCAACTGAAGAAGAGAAGAAAATTGGACTCAGATGTTTTCACCACCATAGAAAGTCTCAGTATTTCTTCAGAGCATGACAAAGAGCTTAAAGAAAAGGGATCCCATGTGAATATTCTCACAGTCCTGATTTTGTGCTAATCAGGGTAGGCTAAACATTCACTATATTAGAAACCATGCATGTGTCCCCAGATCTAGTTTTTCTCCCTGGGTCTGGTTTTTGGGTTGCTGGTGATAAACTAAGCCTGATTTATTATATGACCATCCTGTATGGGAAAAGACTGTAACAACCTTAAGAAATACAGCAGGAGGACGGATGTGGCTCAGATGGTTGGGTGTCCATCTCCCATATGGCGGGACCCGGGTTCAATCCCCAGGACCTCCCAGTAAAAATTTAAAGAAATAAAAATATAGAAGGTGCAAGGGCCACCAGGCTCCATGTGTGGGTGCACTACCAGGCCCCACAAGACACACAGCAAGATGATGAAGTAACAGGAGAGTGACACAGGGAGAGTCAAGAAGAGATGGACCAAAAAACCAGGAACTAAGGTGGCGCATGTGGTAGGATGCCTCTCTCCCACATCAGAGGTTCTAAGGATTGAATCCCAGTGAAGATAGGAAGAAAAGGATGAGAAGAGAGGCCAGGAAATGGACACAGAAATAGCTAAAATGGGGGGGGGGTGTAAAAAATGGATAAAAATAAATAAGTAAATAAATAAATCCTTTAAAAAATGTATAGGGGAGGAAGATATGGACTATAGCTGGTAGTATTGATGATGCTCTTTCATGATTTGTTAACAAACATTTCACAACAATGCAGGGTGTTTGTGGGACAGTGATGTGTCGAAGCCCAGTATGATGTTATGCTTGTTTGTTTTATAAGTTCACGATGTTTACTGAACACTTATAGTTTATGTATGTCCATGTATGAATGATATACTTCAATAAATTGTTTTTAAAAAAAGGAAAGGGATCCCCAGGGCAGAATGATCAAGAGGTGAAATCCAGCATTTGATAGACAGGAGAAAGGGATATGTCTGTCTCCCAGTTTGGGCTGAGGAGTGTTATGCAGTAAATTCCTACCATTTTCTTTCATTCAGATGGTATGGTTTTAAAGTCTCATGTTCTGTGTCATGGAAACAGCGGGTTTTGTTAGCTCTGCATGTAATTGATGTGTCTAGTGATGATGCTTTTCAGGAAGGGACTGGTTTTTTTTTTTTCTTTCCTTTTAACTTTAAAGGTTCTATTTTTAAAAGAAGCACAGATTGTACTTTTTTTACACTTGAGGATCTTTTTGGTGGTAAATACAAGGATTCACTACATCCCTTGAAATAAATTTATGTCCCTGACTTTGGCTAAAAATGTCTAATTGCCAGACACTTTGTAGATGTCTGAAGTATGAGCCACACATCATGGGTTCTGGATTCAAGTGAGTGGCAGGAAAAAAATGGCCCCTGTAAGGTGATCAAGTGAACTAAACCAGTGCTTGGAATTTCCATAGAGAATTAGGGAATCAGACAGAGGTGGCTGTGAACATGGGATTTGAAGACTAAAAACTGAAAATTTGTTGAGCTGTTCCTGTCTGATAATTACTAGTTCAGAATTTATATTTTTATTTAAAGATGCTTTTAGTTTACAAGAGCTAAAAAATAAATTTTAAAAAAAAGACAACAAAAAAAACTTTTTTGCTTACCAAAAGGATCTTCTGAAATTTAGCAATTGGACTTAATTAAATTACTCCCATTCCAAGGCTAGAAATACATTTTAATAATGATTTGTATGCACTCCTATTGGGCTGAAGATTTTCCCTGTACGCAGGCTACCACAGCTACTATCACAGATATATTATTAGAATAAGTAATTCTAAACTGGGGAAGTCCATTGTAAATTTACTGTGACCAAGGAATCCACTTTACAGGACAAATTACAAAAAAAAACATGCAAAATATGACCAATATTCCAATATTTTCATGGTGCATATCATTCCCTATCTTCAACATTAACAGAGAGTAAAATAATGGTGTAATTAAAACTCAATTATCTAAATTCATGGAATTCCACAATGTACCATGGTCAAAAGCTTTACCTATAGTCTTAGTAAATCTAAGATCTATTTCTTTAAAAAAAATATGTTATTCCCCATTAGGAATTATAATAGAGAAACCTATGAAAATAATCTCTGAACTATATGAGCACTGACTCCTAAAGGAATATATGCTCATCTATTGTCAGAAACTAGTCAAAATCTTAAATAAAAATGAAACCTTTTGATAAAAAAAACATTCCACAGCTTACTACTGGGGAGGTGAAGATTTTGAAACCACAACCTTCAACCTTAACTTATATATTGGAAAAGACACCTCCATATAAATGTAGTCCAAAATGGCTGGAAAGGACCCTATGAGGTACTTTTAACTAATCCATGTGGAGCCAAATTAGAAGGTGCTGATTCTTGGATTTATATTTCTCATTTAAAGAAATCTTCCAGCCCTGCCTGGTTATCCATTCCTGCTAGGGAACTAAAGCTCAAATTTAACAAGACAGCATCTGATATAGACAGCTAAACCAAGACCTGGGACCAGGACTGTATACTCAATACTTAAAGGGACCAGGCCTGAATAATTAATACTTATCTTTTGCTTAAGCCACCCAGAAGTAGATGTAATCTGATGTAGATGGCTAACTGATGACTGAACCTGATTTTCATCAGGTTGAATTGAACTCAATAGCACCTGCTATAATCTTCAATATCACACTATTAGTTCTTTAATTCACATTTGTTATCCCTCCCTCACCTGTTCTTTCTTTTGTTCACCAGTTTGTCTCTGTCCCTAACATAATGAATCTTACCCCTTTTAAGCTGTACATTCTTGCCCCTATCTGTTCTTTCTGGTTGCTTGCCATTCACCATCCTTTATTCCCAGCCACACAAAGGTCTTATTACCTAGGCAATCTAAAAACTTCCTGAGTCTGTGCTAATTTAGACTCCCTAGAAGGGCCCCAGTTATTGGCCATACCCATAGGATTTCAAACCTGGATAAACAGTAAGATGTAAAGGAGAAATTTCAAATATTTCATGAACTAGAAACCCTGAAGATTTGGACAAATTTAGTTGGATAAATCTTGGGTCTTAGAGAGACTGGACTGGTAGCATAATCCAAACCTGGCTAATCCTTTTTCTTATTCTGCTCACAACAATGCCTCTTATTAATTATCTCATCTCCAGAATAATGGCCACAACTACCTCCCATTTATGCTAATGCATGTAGCCATTGATCTTGAATCTTGCACTTATGAAAACTTGCTTTTTATTGATGAAACTAAGCCTAATTATAATTAATGCTTAAGGGTTACCCACTGAAGACCTCCTTCTTGCTCAAATGTGTCCTGTCTGTAAGCCACCTTCTGAGAATAAACTCACTACCTGACCTCTTATGTGGGACATGACTCCCAGGGATGAGAATCCCCGGTGCTAAGGAATTAACACCAAATGTTGATCAGTGATGCTTTCAGAGAAAGACCTTGATTGACATGGGTAAATGTGAAAAGAAATGAAACAAAACAGAGTTACTATGGCTAAGAGATTCAAATAAGAGTTGGGAAATAATTCTAGAGGTTGCTTTCATGGCAATATCAACCAGATAGCACAAACTATAAGTATGCATAGCCAAAAGCAACAATGTTCCTTAAAACTTTAAGGACTTCCAGACACTGGAAACAAACCACAAAATAAGGAACTCAGTAATTTATCTAAACTCAAGGTAATTTGGAGCACCCTCAAATACACACAATCACAAACATTCTATGTAATGCTTTTCTTCATCTTTCAAATCTCATTCCTGGAAGCACAAAAACAGGATACAATTGGATTGGGACCAAAATCCTGTCCCAATTGTAAGACTCCAAAATAAACACCCTGATTGCCTTATAGCTTAGTTTGTGTTTGAGTTTGCTAAAGTTACTGGGAGCAAAATACCAGAAATGGGTGGGCATTTATAATAGGAATTTATTAGAGTAAAAGCTTACTTTCAAGGCTATAAAAGTATCCAAATCAGGGCATCATCAGTGATGCTCTCTCATCACATTCAGCTTGGGTTGATCCTAGACTCCTGTCATATGGTTAGACAAAATGGCAGCTCCCACAGACTCTCTCTCTGCCTTCTCTTCCAGGCTCACTTTTTCCCCCAGCTCGGCTGTGGGTGATCAGGCACATGGCAGGGCTCTGTCTCCTCAGGTTTGAGCTGCTACTTGGGCCTAGTCTCTTAATGGCCTCTTTCCATTCCTCTGTGCTCTGCTCATTCCAGCCTCTGGCCTCTCTCTGTTTCCCATGGTTTCTCTTTCTGTGGCTGTTGGAGATCCTGTAATCTGCTCTCACATGGAAGGATAGAAATGGTATCTGTCTTTCTCTGTGTGTTTCTTCTTTCAATTCTCTGTTTATATAAGACTCCAGAGACCTAACCTTGGTCACACCACACTGATGTAGTCCAATGAAAAGCCCAAAAAAATCTAATCAAAAGGTTTCTTGAGAGGCAAGATGATGTCGGTTTAGGGGGGCACACACTGATTAGCTCTCTGAGGATGGCCGATTGCAGACAGGGTCCTGCCCGGGGGTCTGTGCTGTGGGCGCATGGAGCTAGAAGCTTGGGACATCTAGCCACAGGCAGAAAGACAGCATGGAGTGATCGGTAGAGATTCGTGAGTTTTAAGCCTGCCTGTGATGGTTAACACAGATGGCTGAGCCCCTCCCACAGGGAAAAAGGCTGGTTTGAGCCACAAATCCTGCACCCATGACTCCCACTCCCAGTGTGAGGGAGCATTTTCTGAGAGAAGGAGGGATCTGACAGAAGGTGGAGAGGGGTTTAATGTCTGTGGATTTGGCTGCCTGGACCCCCTACCCATAGCTTTGGGAAGCAGATAAACCAGCTTGAAGCAGCACCAGGCTGAGGGGAGAGGCAAATCTGAT
>JAQZBX010067368.1:0-15947 GCA_029593785.1 Cabassous unicinctus
AGACTTGGCCTTCCCTCTTCTCTGCAGTCAGATAACGGGACAGCCTTCATCTCACAGATCACAAAAGGGGTTTGCAGTGCCTTAGGAATTACCTGGAAGTTACATATTCCTTACAGACCTCAGTCCTCTGGAAAAGTTGAGCCTATGAACAGGATCCTAAAACAACACTTAACCAAATTAACAATGCAGGTACAGACACCATGGACTGAACTTCTGCCCTTAGCTCTCATGAGAATTCGAACCCTTCCTTGAAAACCACACTCTCTAAGCCCCTTTGAAATCATGTATGGACGCCTTTTTACTCTTACCAATACACCCTCCCAGCTGTCAGATTTTGAAAGCAATACAAATGTATTCATTCCTGCATCAACTAACTGACTCTACTCTTCCTGTGCCGGAACCTTCTGGCCCCTTGCTGCCTATACATACAGGTGACTGGGTATACCTAAAAGCCTTACACCCCAAACCTCTAACCCCAAAGTGGACGGGTCCTTTTCTTGTCCTTCTAAACTCCTCCACTGCAGCAAAACTCTTTAACTCTCCATCATGGATACACTTTTCCAGATTGAAGCCTCTCCACCACCTTCTGCAGACAGCAAACTACAAAACCTTGAGGCTCAAGATAAGTACACCTGTGAACCTCTGGGGGACCTACGATTGAAACTCACAGAGGACAGAGGTGACAACACACTAAACACAGGGTGTATCGCCCCTTTTAACACTTCAGGTTCCTCTTAATTCTTTACCCTTTCCTTCGGTGCCTTGTCTACAAAGTACACCTAACCCTGGCAGCATCAACACATGGTACTACTCAGAGCCAACACTTTTGTAGTATTCTATCCTCACACTTAGCCGACTTTGCTATCCCTTGCACCCTTTTGCTTGAGCAATAACTTGACGTCATTCAGGACCTATGGTTACAAGTAGATTTTTCTGATTTTTACCCCAAAGAAATCCTCTTCTTCTCCTTTGCCACCCTCTTCCTTTTCTTTACTGACTAAAGTCTCTCTACAATGGACATCCTATATTTTACTCTTCTACTCCTCTTTGTATTAACCTCTCAAAAAACCCCTCATCATCCCCTTACAGGCACTATCGGAACCATAGCAACTGCAATTAGCCATTCCGATTGCTGGATATGCTCTGAGCATATCCACGCTGAAACTATATCCTTACTCACTTTTCCTCTAAGCCCAGAAACTCTCCTGCATGTCCACCCACAATACACTGGCTTTGGAAGCCAATGGGTTACAGAACCCTCCCCCCACCACCAAGTTTACCAGAATATGAAGATATACTTATTCTCTGTCAGGCCTTAAACATCTCTCATTTAGGGGAAAATTCAAATTCTATTGGTATGGTCACAGTCCAAATGGTCAGACCTTTTTTATGCTTTAAATACCTATCCACACAACCTTATGCAACTAATTTAGGACATATACCCACTACATCTTGTAATCACACTCTACTCTTTTAACACTACTATACTGCACTGGCAAGCAGGTTTGAAAGTACCAAAAATCATCTTAATTCAACCCTATTTTGGAATGACTCATGCATCAATCAAGCACTACCTACACAAGCAACCAATAAAATTATAGTGAAAATGTACTGTGCTTCAATAGCTCTCATAGACAAACCGAGTTATTTGGAGTAGGAACACAATTGGGACAATTATACAATTTAACCAGGTTAAAACCTAGAAAAAAAACAAAGAATTTCTTCACTTTTCTTTTCTGAAATCTCCTCTGTCAGATTAAACTAACATCTGACCCTTCCAAACCCCAATACTCTCCTTTCTGTGTTAATGTAGTGTATAACGCGACCCAAATATTCAACATTCCCAACCACCTGCATCCTTATTTTATTCCCTCAGGCCCCTCAAGGGCACTAACGCTTGCGGGCACAGGTTTCTATTTTCTGTATGGTAATACTGCATACCTAACACTTCCTACCGTGTGGATGGGAACTTGCACTATAGTATCTATTATCCCTAAAGCTGCCACCCTAAAATCCCAAAATATGGCTTCCTCTGGACAAATACCTAATCTCGGTTCTTTTCTTGAAATCTCACTTCAGCCTCAGCAACTGAGGGAACGGAAAAAGAGGCACTTCTTAGGGGACCCAGAATTTGGATATCACGCCCATGATAATCCAATCCTAGAAAGGCCTGGCATAGGACATACCATCTTTTGCAGTCTGTTCTGGTTTGGCAGGTATTCCAATATTAGAACGAGCAATTCTAAATATCTCCCTCACATTACAACTATCCTGGAATGCAACCATGCAGGCCGTAAACAATCAACAACTAGAAATTAACAGCCTGGCATCGGCTGTCATACAAAATAGAAGAGCATTAGATGTCCTCACTGCTGTTGCAGGAGGCACTTGTGCAATCATAAATGAAACTTGTTGTTTGTATATTAACAGAACAGGGCAGGTAGAAGAAAACCTCAAAATTTTAAAGGAAAACATAGAAATCATTCAGACGGCCTGAGACAACAGCTATGGAAATCAAACATGGTTATCCTCATTTCTTTCTTACTTCTCCTCACCCCTAAAATTATAATACCATTACTGATAGTATTGCTGCTTCTCCTTTTTGGTTCTTGTCTCTTACAGATTCTTGTCCGGTTCATACACCGAATCAGACAGTCAACAACTCAGGAATACGTAAACAGCATCTTTTTGCTGTGAAAACGATATCAACTTCTGCAGGACCAGAAGCAAAAACTCACCAGGCAGGATGGAAGGGAACCCCTCTCTGCCCCCTGACAGCAGGAAGTAGCCAGATTGAGTTGATGTCCTGAATCCCCTCACCCTCCTGTTCTACCCAGTACTCCCATTACTCAGGTCCTTCATCATATATAGATATAATCAAAGAGTTAGGAATGTTAGAGGTTCCCCCTTACAAGGTTTGCAATGATTAACAGGTCATAAGACTGTGACTCAATTCCCGCCCCCACCCCCAACATAAATTGAAGAAAGGCAGCCTCCAGCCATGACCGATTGAGCAAGCCATAGCCTACGGGCTTGGAGGTAGCCCATCCCCTCCCAAGAACGAACAAAGGAGCCATATAGAAGTTGAGCAGATAAGGGTCTTCACCCCTTCCAGGCTCAGGCACCACCAACCCCTCCCACATTCCAAGAATACCCTACCTCCTAGCCCACTACCCCCTGGCCATTTGGTCCCAGGCTGTACTTGGTTTCCCGCCAACTGATGTACTGTATAGTCATATCCACCACCTTCCAGAGGTAGACTAAAGTCTATTCTTCAGACCCCCTCCAACGGGAGAGCTTCTCAGTAAACTTCCTGCCTGCAATCATCAGTCTCCACATCCCAGTGAGCGCCGCTTTTCTCCAACACCTTGCATTACACAGAATTCCTAACAAGCCCACCATAGTCTGAATACATTAAAGTCATTCAATTTTTAATGCCATTGAGCAGTTCTTCTAAAATTATTTCTTTCTCTGAGAGAGGAATTTGCTCCCAGAGGTATTAGTAGTAGTATTTTCTTTAGAAAAGATAGGGGCAAATCAAGCTAGTGATTTCTAAACCCAGGTGTGAATTAAGAATTCAAAAGGTGAGTTTATCAACTTTATTCAGTAAGGAATTTTGGTACTTTGCTTGCAAAAATCAAATTAATCCAAAGGTATAAGGCAACGCTAACTGTGCATTAGGTACTAGGTCAGGCTCAGTGGGGAAAATCAGGAGCTAGAAATCATGGTCTAGCCTCAAGGCCTACCTGGGGAGGCAAGAGAAAGAGAGGGGAACCTCATACTCTACGGGATTTAAAAACCACTTTAACAACAAAATGAAAGCTAGTGCCCAGGCACAGGCTTCAAGGACTCCCTGTTGAGATGAAGGAGATTTCTTAGAAACCCTTGTGAAAAAAGTTGACTTAAAGGCTTTGGAGAGGGGTAACATTTAGCTAACTGATGGGGAGAGAAGACACTTTCCAACCAGTGATTTCTAGACTTGACAATTTCAATGTTTACAAAAACTGAAAAAAAAAAAATCTAAAAGGAAGTGCCAAAAGGTTTGTAAACTTCTTTTTCTGCTAAAGTTAGACCATTTTGTTAAAGAGAGAAAAACTTATGCTCTACTACAAAGCACCCTCTTTTCATAAAAAGCAAGAATATCTAACATCCAAAATGAAGGGGAAACAAGCTCAAAACAAAGTACATATATTAATTTTTCTGTATAATGGATTACCACAAATTTAAAGGCTTAAATCAACCTTCATTTATTATCTCCTGGTTTCTATAGGTGAGCAGTCTGGGCACAGCTATGCTGGGCTTTCTGCTCAGGAGCTCAAAAGACTGAAATCAAGGTTTTCACAGAGCTGCGTCCCTTTCTGGATCTTGGAACTCACTTTTAAGCTCTTGTGGTTATTGGCAGAATTCAGTTCCATGCAGCTGTATGAACTAGTCCCCTGATCTCTTGCTGACAGATGGGTGGGGGCTGCTCCCAGATCCAAGAAGCCAGCCACAGTTCTTTGCTACGTGGCTCCTCCATATACTCTGATGCTTTGAATCCCTGAGTTCCTCTGCCTCTGACTCTAAGAGCCCGATTTAAAGAGCTCATGTGATTATGTCAGGCAACCCAGATAATCTTCCTTTTGATTAACAGAGTCAACTGATTAGTAACCTTAATTCCATCTGCAAAATCCCTTTTGCTATCATAATAATGGCAGTGATATCTTATCATAGCTGCAAGTTTCTCCTGCGCTGAAATGGAAGAAATTTTACAAGGAATTTGTATCAGGGGACAGGGATCTTAAATTTCTGCCTACCACCGTGCACTTCTTCCAAAGAAAGGAAGTGACTAATATATACCAATATATTTTAGAGGATTTCTTAAAAATTCTTGAACATAGAAAAATTATCACAGTTTTTCTCTAAGACCCATTTTTAAATATGTAAAAGGAAAAATTAGAATCTACCATTGCCTTCTGAGGGGGGGGTAGGTGCCAATGGAAAAGCCCTGCGAGATGGAAGCTTTGAAGGCTGCACTGCTCTGCATGCTGAGGAGGGGGAGGGGCATGAGAGATTAATGAGAGGAAGCAAGAAAAGAGACCTGGGTGCAGCAGGGGAGAATGGCAGAGAAGGGGAGAATGGCAGAGAAGGGGAAGAAGTGTCTTAGGAGGGAAGTCTCATGGGATAAAAATGTTCAGGTCTTTGCTGTGGGAGGTGAGAGGTAAACCCCTCACTCAAAGTCCCCTATGAAATCTTCATTACAATCTACATTCCTCTCAAATGCTTTCTGTGTGATTGGAATTTCCCAGACAAATGCAAAGCAGCACTGAGTTCTGCATCAAAGAGAGTGGGGCAAACACAGGGAGAATGCATAGGAGATAGGGACATGGTGTACACTTTCATGCAAGTAAGGTGGAGGAAATGGAAACAACATTAATACTGTGTGTGCTCAATTCTGAATATTCCGGGGGAAGTGAGAGATGTTTGGGAATATGAGGCCCCTCTTCTCCAGCTGCAATTTTGTCTTCTCCCCAAAGATCTGGGAGAAAAGAACATCCGCACACCAGATGTTTAGCTGCAAGGGCTAATGGATGAACATCAAAGGCTGGACCAATCCCCTTGAAGCACTGAGGAATTGCTCTGAGAGTGGTGCTGGGACCAGCTTTTGCAGGCAATTCTAGATATGGATGTGAAAACACAGGAGTGAGAAAGTCCAGGTCCTATTCAGCCATGTGAACACCCTGCAAAGGGCTTTGCAAACATCCTTTAGTCGATCATTACATATTCCTTACCACTAGCTCTGAAGTGAGGTCATTACAATCATCTCAGTGAGTCAGAAAATAGGAGGAACTGGGGAGGTTAAATGACCTGCCTGAGGCTGCTGCACAATTCAGAGCAGAGTGGGGATTAGATCTCCTCAGTGCCTATGCCCCAAGCCTTTGCTCAACCTTAACAGAGTTTACTTCTCCAAACACAGCAGCTTTTCCTCTGGGAAACAGCAACAGGGTAACAGAAAATTGTTCCAGGGATGGAGGAACTGTGATTTTAGAGGGCTGCATTCTAGGCCACCTGATCCAGGGTTTACAGCCTCTTGTCTCAAGTTCTTATTCTGAAAGCTGAAATGCAGTGCTGTGTCTTTTCCTCATTGAAGATGTTGGATGAAAGGATGAATCAGTAAAGGAAGGGGAATTTGGGACCTGAGGCTGCTGTGTGTCCCCAAAGTAACCTCACTGTTTTTGAAACTGTTATGACTAACACATACTCAATATCTAACCTGTCTCCTGCTCTCTGGCCTCAGGACCATGACTACTTATTTCCTAGGTGTATCTCCACCAGACTGTAGGACTTATGAAGGAAGAGCCACATGTTTTGCTGATTATCATATCCCCAGTGCCTTGCACAGTGCCTAGCACATAGTAACCTCTATAAATATGGATCCTGGGTATCTGTGGGATTTTTGCTTATTTATTTAAGCTGCTTTACTTGTAAGTTTGGAAATCTCTGCTATAATCACTTCATGTCTTGCTTCCAAAATTAGCTAATAAGCTCGATGAGGGTAAGAAATATGTCTTATATATTTTATATTTCATCTACACTGTCTAGGAGATTACTCAATTGAGTTGAGTTATTAACATTCCTATAAGCATGAAACAGCACTGGGGTTATCCTACAACTACTGCCACCCCAACATCCCAAAACATAAACAGCAAAAACAAATATATATATATGTATATATATATTATTTTGAGCTATATCAGGTATAGCTAATTATTCTTATTATTCCTTTAAGTCCACATCTGTTCTTCCAAACACTTGGAACTCAGGACACTTATGAATAACATGTTTCAAATCATAGGAGAGTCCAAGAGGCAAAATGCCACATGTTGTCAAGGCCAAGCCATATGTATTTAAACTAGAACAGCTGCACAGTTTCTTTAAACAACAGTAATATCAGTGATTTGCAGGATAACCAGTTCTTTCCCAGGCAATACAGCTTGTGATCTGTTCCATTTTATAACTAGGAGGAGTAATTTTCTTCGATACCCCACCCAAAACTTTTGTCCCAAGCATTTTGGAAGATGTCTAAATTCTATCAGTAGTAACATATTTGTGTTTCGAATAGTGCTCTAAATTTTAAAATGTGGCTACATTAATTTATAATTTATAATTCATTGCGATCCTAGTATGAGCTAGGTCAGTGTATTCTAAAGTTAGAATATTAGGTTTACGAAAGGCTTTAGGCAAACACTTTTTGAGAAATTATGAAAGCTGTTTTTTTTTTTTTTCTTTCCCCCTCTCAGAGACTCAAAAACACACCTCCACAGAGCAATTCAAAGTGTGGTTCCTGGGGCAGCTGCCTCAGCATCACCATCACCTGAGAACTTGGGAGAAATGCAAATTTGCCAGCTCCACCCACAACCCACTGAACTAGAAACTCTGGGTGTGTTTCAACAATTCTTCCAAGTGTGTCTAATGCCCACGAAAGTTTGAGAACCACCATATTAACATATTACTAGCCAGAAGTCCTTCAGTAGCTCATTATGCTTATTTCAAGCAGCATTACTCAAACACACTTGTTTCCACATCCCTTTTTGATGTACCACTTATTAACTTCCCACAGAATCTGTGATTCATGAAGAACACATTAGAAATCACTCTATCAGATCATGAAAACACAAAATATATTCATTGCACAACTGGCAATATACGAAGACAGTAACAATTGTTTTTTGCCTTATACTATGTGCTGGTCCATGGAAATACCAAGGAAAATCTCTTCCTCACCAGGGTGTAGAGTCTAGTGATAAAGACATATAAATAATGAATGTGTAAAGAATGCTATGTGTGAAGTCCATGCAGTGCAGGAAATGTGAAAGCACATAAAGGAGACATTAAACAGAACTTGGGTCATCAATTTGCTTTGCAAGCCATTCTCATCCTTCTCTTGTCTTCTTTGACTTGCTCAAGGGAACTAAAGTGCCTGCCTCCAGCAGATATAATCAGACTAGTGCACATTTTCAGAAAGTCCCAGGAACAAGGAATGGGAATGCTCATCAACTAATCTGGCCAGTAAACCTGCAATGCACTACCCACACACATGCCTATTTCTCATCAAATGTTCTGAAACTCCAAAATCAGGCCTCTGGTTTGATGGCCTTGCTGCTTGGAAAATATTTGAGTTTGGGGACTGGTGAAAGAGAATGATAATGTTGCTACAGAAGGCTACAAAAGTCTGGACTTGTACCTTGAGAAATTCTCCAGTCATGCCACTTGACCTATAATCATGAGCTCGTGGAGGACAAGGAATTTTACTCATATACCCCCAGCTTCTGGAAGCATACCTGGCACATAGCAGGCAACCAACAAATATTTGTTCTTTATAATTCAGCAAGCCCTCCCCATGAGTCTTGTCCTGACCTGTGTATTAGTAAGAATAGGCTAACATATGAAACAAGTAGTGTCAAAATATATCGTAGGTCAAATACAATAGAGCAGGGCTAGCCAATAGAACTTTATGCAAGAACGGGAATGCTCTATATTTGGGCTGTGCAATATGGTAGCAAATAGCTGCATGTAGCTATTGAACACTTGATATGTGGCTAGTGTGACTAAGGAACTGGGGTTTTAACTTTGAATTTCAATTAATTTTAATAGCCCCATGTGGCTAGAGGCTACCATATTGGACAATACAGAAATAGAAGTTTAGGACCCAGGAGCGTCCATCATCCTCAATATACAGTGTTCAAGTTCACTCTGGAAGTTTCCTCCATCTAGCAAACTAGAAGAGCAAAAGAACATGGAGAAGTACAGGTGGGGCAATTTTATGGGCAGTCATGTAGGTGGAACATAGTGTTTACACTTATATTCCATTAGCGAGACCTAGTCACATGGTCACAACTGGATGCAAGACAATCTGGGAAATGTCATCCCTGGGTACGCAGCCACCCATCAGCAAAGAACTCCACATTACGGAAAGGGAGGAAAACCTTATTTTGGTGAACAGCCATCTGTTTCTGCTTTGCATGGCTATAAAGTAAGAAGCTTGTTTTCTAGCTTCTTACTTTCTCCTCTCCCATCACTTTAGCCATAGAATATTAGGGTTGGATAAAAACATCAAGCTCATTTCATTCAATTGTCCATCAGGTGCCAGGCTGTCCATGCTGGAAAATTTCCCAGTGACAGGCTGTTCTCCTTCTAAGTGTGTTACCCAAGAAAACTTCAGTGTTCTCCCCACTACATTCTTCACTCCAGTCTTTGTATTTCGCTTTCCCCTCAAATTAAACTAACATGCAATTTCTCTTAGCACCTCACTGGATAGAAACTAATCTGATTAATACTTCAATGTAAATAAGAATACCCACAATCCTATCATTCCATACTATCAATTCTCTTAGTTGACGGGTGTGCATTAAATTAAAGACTTTAATTCCTAAGGAGGAACAAGGACCAACAGAGGAACTTACGGCAGGGCTTTAGAGGAGATATTTACCTAACCAGAAAGGACAGCTTGCAAAGCCCCTGAAACACTTGTAAAAGGGGTTAAAAAGATTCAGATGTTGGCCCCAAAGCATAAGGGTACTGTGCTGAATCTTTCCCCCACCAGCCTCAGGATAGATTAAAAATCACTCATCAATGGGCAGGAGAGATGGAAAATAACAGTTCCTCTTCCCAAGAATGCATCTAATGTGCCCCTGCCCTTGGTTAGGAGCTGTCAAAATCACTTAGCCCCACAATGTTCCCTCTGCTTCCTTAGAACTCTGCATATAAATATCGGTCACTTTCCTGGCAATTACTTATACATTACTTTGGGAAGGGCTGCAAATTGCTGTTTCTTATCATGTGTTTGAGTCTTGCCTCTCCATAGACTCTCAGCTGCTAGGGGAGGCAGGGGCCATTTAACATACATATGTAGGTCTCCCAAAAACTTAATGATGTATATCTGGCATACCACAGTACACAGTAAACATGTAATGGATCAGTTTGATCAACAGGACCCAAAAAAGCTGTTTTAGACAATAGGATTTCTGGTCCTGGCTGTGTGGCCATTGGTGAATCACTTTTCCCTTTGAGTTTTTGAATTGTCTTCTAAAACACAGTTCAGCAAACTACAGCCCACAGATAAAACCTAGTCTGTGGACTGTTTTTGTTCAGCTTTTAAGCTAAGAATGGTTTTTACATTATAAAAAGTTTTTAACAAAACAGAATGGGAGAAATATTTGCTGATCATATCTCTGATAAGTGTTTAATATTCAGAACATATGAAGAATGTCTACCACTCAACAACAAAAAGAAAACCATACCCAAAAGTTGAGAAACAACTTGAGTAGACATTTCTCCAAAGAAGATATAGAAATGGCCAGTAAGCACATGAAAAACTGCTCAACATCATTAGTTATTAGGGAAATGCAAATCAAACGACAATGAGATATTTCATACCCACCAGGAAGGCTACTATCAAAAAAGCAGAAAATGACAAGTGTTGGTGAAGATGTGGTGACTCTGGACACTTGTGCCTTTCTGGTGGGAATGTAAAATGGTACAACCACTGTGGAAAACAGTTTGGTGGCTCCTCAGAAAGTTAAACATAAAATTATGACATGACCAAGCAATTCCACTGCTTGGTAAATACCCAAAAGAATTAAAAACAGGGACTTGAAAAGATAATTGTACACCAATGTTCACAGCAGCATTATTCACAACAGCCAAAAGGTAGAAACAACCCAAGTATCCATCAATAGAGGAATGGATGAATGGTATACACATGCAAAGGAATATTACTCAGCCATCAAAAGGAATGAAGTTCTGATACATCCTGCAACATGGCTGAAGCTTGAAAACATTATGCTGAGTGAAATACGCTAGAAACAAAGGGCAGATATTGTATAATTCCATTTATATGCAATACCTAGAATAGGTAATACCTAGAATAGGCAAATTCACAGAGGCAGAAAATAGATTAAAGACTATCAGGGGCTTGGTGGCAGGTTGGGGAGTTATTGCTTAATGAGTACAGCGTTTCTGTTTGGGGTGATGAATACTTTTTGGAAATGGATGGTGGTGATGGTAGCACAACATTGTAAATGTAATTAATGCCATCAAATTGTAGTCTTAAAAATGGTTAGAATGGCAAATTTTACGTGCCATATATTTAACCACAATAAAAATTAAAACCAACCAACCAAATAAAAACAATACAACAAAACAATACAAAATAACAAAGACAAATCTGTGGCTGAGACAGTATGTGACCCACAGGGCCTAAAATTTACTATCCGGTCATGTCTTAAAAGTTTGCTGATCCCTGCTCTAAAATAAAGAAGATAAACTAGGGGGAAAAATGTTTTGTTTTACCCTGAAACTTTTTTCCCTCCCCACTCTCCACTGGACCTATATCTCTAAAGGAGATCTTACAGGGAGACTAAATATTACATGTAAAATCCAAGGACAAGCTGCTGAGTCTGAGGCCGCAGTGGTGGTCTCAGCAACATCCTTTCCTCCAGGGCTCCTCGGCAAACGCCTGAGGCTCCTGGAAGCACAGTTTGAAAACCACAGGCTAATATATCAGTAAGGTTCTCTGTTGGCACTGACTTTCTTTGTTTCTGGGAGGCAGTAGAGTTTGGTGGTTATGTACAAAAGCCGAGATGGCAGAGTGCCTGGGCCAAGTCCAAGCTTTATCTCTGACCACCTTTAGGCATTGCTAAGTTACTTAACCTCCCTGAGCCTCAGTTACATCAATACAAGAATTATGACAGTACCTACCTGTAGGGTGGCAGTGATGGCAAAATGCAATACAGCATGGAAAGCATTTAGCACAAGGCCTGGCAAAGAAGATGTCAATCAATGTAATGCCCTCATTACTGTGAGAGCATACACTCTTTCTGTTTTTCACATATGCGTGCCTCTTGAAACAGCTCTCAGCAATACCTCCCAGAGGTCAGCAAGTCACACACTTTAAAGTACCCAACTGCGCTCCACACCAGGGAACACTCAATACATATTAACCAATCAATACTGTTGGCAAAGGGCTCAGCATCCCTCAGCCAAGAAGCCCAACAAGGGTGTGAAATATTTTCCCAGAAGTTCTCTCTCCTTAACTAAGCCCAAAGCCTTCCCGATAGCCTCTGCACTGCAACAATAAAAACACACACAACTACAGATATAAATAAAATATTTTGCTGTTAATGAGAGGGAACCCAGCAGTTTTCTCATCACTTCAGTAACAAGTTTATGTGCTCCACTATTGCAGTCGAAATATTTTTGCTATTTTCATGATTTTCTTGGCTTCTTTCCCGAGGAATTAATCATTTCTATAGCACTGGGGAGAAGCTGAGAATCATAGACATGACTGAATGACATGATAGTGCATTCTCTTCGCCCACACTGAATCTCTCTCTGTGCATGAAATTAAATTATTCCCGGGGGGAAAATGGCTTGCTGTGGCGGGGAAACTATGGAAGTGTCACTTCTCCAGGGCTCTGGCTTCAGGGAAAGGGTTCATTTGGCCAAGTCGGTTGATTTGATTTCTTTTGCATTTCCCAGATTCTAAGTGAAGATATGTGAATATACACATGGTCCTGTAGAAATGCCTAAGTAAAACTCAGTTTCTTTGGGTTATCAGGAAACAGTTGCTCTGATGGAGAAACTAGGGCTATGACCCAGAAGGGGAATTCTTGTAGCCAAGTTTTGAATCAGCAAATTTGACCTATAAGAGACTATAGAGATGATTCTTCAGTATAGCATAGTGGTTAAACCCACAGGATTTGGAGACTGACACCCATGGGTTTGAACCCAGGCTCTGACTCTTAGTAACAAATAGTCTAGCCTCTCTGATGATCAATGTCTTCTGTAAATGTTAGAGCACCTTCTTCACAGGGTTAATGAAAGGATTAGATGGACAGTATTACAAGAGTTTGGTACCTGCACGATCATATGCATGATGTCATATAATGAATTTAGATCAGATATACCTCTTAAAGGCCAGTATTGTGGTTTTAGGTTCACTGTTGACACCAATAGGAAAGGAAGGAACCCGTGATATGATTACTCAAGATTGGCCTATCTAACATGAAGCCTAAAAAGCCAGTATGTGTGCATGGTGTGTGTAGCAGTTTAGCATTGTTTATGAATTCCAAAAATAGATATTGGATTATGTTTGTAAACTGGTCTGTTCTGCTGGGCATGATTAAATTATGATTAGGGCTTTGACTGGGCCACATCAGTAGGACGTTGAGGGTGGGCAGGGATTTACAGAGAAAAGACAAGGCAGAGAACAGAGCTTGGAGATTTTGAGCTGGAGCCCTGGGAAGTAAACATGCAGTAGAAGAACACAGAGGAATAGAGATGGCTTCATAGACAAGGCAGAGGCCCTGGGAAGAAAGAGAGCCTGATCGTCTACAGCTAACCATGTGGAGAGAACAGAGCAGCTGAGCCCAGAGAGAAATGAGCCCTGGGAGAGAACAACACTTATCCCATTGGAAGAAGCTGAGACCACAGAGCCTTAAGAGGGAGAGGGAGGTTGAAACCTTGCAGACATTGGTGGCCATCTTGCTCCAGCATGTGGCAACAGACTTTGGTGGGGGAAGTAACTTACACTTTATGGCCTGGTAACTGTAAGCTTCTACCCCAAATAAATACCCTTTTATGAAAGCCAACATATTTATGGTATTTTGCATCAGTGCCCTTTTGGCTGACTAATATAGTGTGCAATCTTCAAAGAGTTTATCCTATTGCTCCTCAATTTGCTTGTCATCTTGTGAATGGATCAGAGGCAGAGCAGACTTATTCATTAAGCATAATTTGCACAGCACAAACAGACCACAAGACTTTTAGGGGCACAAACAGGTGTTAATTTCTTTTAAAATAATAAGAAAAAATGAACCTTTAAGTCGAAAAATGTTTAATACATAATATTAATGCATTAATCTTTTTAAAAAATAATATTGTTGTAAAATATGATTTTAAATATATTTTTATGGAGGAAAGGACCCACAAAGGCAAAAGGACCTGAAGCCTTTAAAAGTTCCAGTGGCCCTGGTCGAAGAAAATAACATTTGCTCTTTTGGTGGATAAGAAAGGAAATGCTCACTATCACTCACCTATTTAAGGCCCCCCGCCCCATCATCTCTTTTCTACCATGTGGTAATTCGCAAATTGGCCTTCCACCTATTTTCTGGTTCATTTATCCTTTCCATTCATCCCTTCTGCTGCTATCAGAACTAATATGTCCAAAACACAAAAGAGATCATTACCCAACTTGTAAAAAATAATTTAAAAATGTTATTGGTGTTCCATTATGGCTTACCACATCTGGCCCTAACCTACAATCCTGTTTTATGCATGTCTACCATCCCCCAAAGCTTCCCATACTTCATCCAGACATGAAGTCCCATCTGCAAAAGACTATTGTTCTCCACCTACTGAGAGCCAATGCAATCTGGTCAGGTCTTAGTCCACATATCACAGCCTCCAAGAATGCCCCCCAAGTGTCCAAAATGAGATGTTCCCTCATCTTATTCCCAAAGCACCATGAGATCAGAATATATGGTATTAGTTAGATACGTAACTGTCTTCCATAGCTTAGCATATGGCCTCCTTGAAGGCAGGAATCATTCTAATTTCTTTCTTTTTGAGTGCTAAGTGGCATCCCTGAATGCAAATCTCGCCAGCAGCAAAGTTGGTACTACAGCTGGAGTCCCCCAGCTCCTGGTCTGCCTCCTTTCAGCTCATCCCACAACATCTTAGTAAGAACCAGCCAGACCAGAGAGGCAGATTGACCCTCTGGGTATCAAGTATTGAGGTAAGATAGTGGTGTGATACTAAATATTTTCTGCTCTCCTTACCCCAGGCTCTCCAGAAAAACAATAACAATAACAGCACACACACACAAACACCTTCATTTGTAGTACTTGCTAAAATGCCCACCAGTGCCAATTTCAAGCTACTAATGTGATGTCACTGTATACAGAGTTGGGAAGATACGCATGGTAGCATACCATTACATAAGTGTCTACCATAGAGGTGTGGTACAATAAACCAAACAACCTCAAGAGCAAAGAAAACAGAAAAATGTAATAAAATGAGGAAGTAATGAGTTTTGAGTATTTATTGCCTTTGATTTCTATATTGCTCATTTAACTTTAAAAATGATTTAGTCTTGAATAATGGCTGTGTTTAGCAACTGGATTGCAATATTCCTGAAAATTCAGCAATCAGCTCTCATGAGCCAGTATGACCTGGCTCCAATGTGTCACTGAGGCCATGAATTTGTTTGAATGTAATCTGCATGAATGTGAATACAGACATTCTATAGCATTTGAGGACATAGAGTAATACGAGAATAAAGGCTCTTTTTAGCTCCTATTTCCATAATTCAGGAAGGTCTTCCCTGTCCCTGTCCTGTGCTTCCCTAATACATCCTTCTGTAGACTCTAGTATGTCCCCTTCTATCACGTTTGTTCAGGGCCTACCTGCCCCACCAGACTGTAGGTTTAATGAGGTTGAAGACCCTGACTATTCTTCATCATTGTATTTCCAGTGCCAGGACTCAGTAAATGTCTGGTGAATGAATGGATGGAGTAAATAAGTGAGTGAATTCTCTTTGTTGTATCTTGCTACTCAGTCACTTTCATATTAGTGTGACAATGGTGGTAATGCTGCAAGACAGACAACAAGAGTCTCAGAGTTTGAAACAGGAGCCTTAAAGGAATAAGTCTTTAATGTGAAGAGTTCTTCCATCCCTAGAATAATAATCCTATCATTGATATAAAGGCAGTGTCCACCAGAGGTTCTGAGGGATGGGAGAGGGAAGAATGGGGGCATTTTCTGGGCACTGGAGTTGACCTCCATGACATTGCAGTGACAGATACAGGAGATTGTATGTTTTGTCATTACTTACAAAATTGTGCAGGACAGAGCGTAAACTATAATGTAAACTATAGTCCATGGTTAGTAGCAGTGTTTCAATATGC
>JAQZBX010067369.1:0-16015 GCA_029593785.1 Cabassous unicinctus
CTGTAGTTTGTTGTTAATACTTTCTTGATTTAAAAAAATGCACGTTTTTATTTTTTTTTTATTCCCATTCATGTATTTTTGGAATCCCATTCATGTATTTTTTTTTCTTGCTCTGCTTTTAGTGTGAAGACTAAGAAACCATTGTCAAATGCAAGGTCCTGAAGATGTTTCCCTGTGTTTTCTTCTAGTAGTTGTATCATTTAGGATCTTACTGTTAGGTGTTTGATCCATTTTCATTTAAGTATTGTGTGTTAGTGTGAGGTAAGGGATACCCCTTCATTCTTTTGCATATAGACATCTAGTCTTCCCAAAACCAATTATTGAAGAGAATAGTCTTACACCATTGAGTGAATGTGGCAACTTTATAAAAATCAATTGGCCAAAGTGAGGATTTATTTCCAAATTATCAATTCCATTCCATTCCAATGAATCCCATTGTTCTTTATATGTCTATTCCTCTGTCAGTATCATATTGGTTTGATTATAAGATTTGATTTAATAACAGGAGTATAGAAACATCACTGATTTTTGTGCATAGATCTTTTTACCCTTCCCACTTTGTTGAGTTTATTAGCTCCATAGGCTTTGTTGCAAATTCTCCAGGAATTTCTAGATATAGGATCAATTCATTTGTAAATAGGAAATGTTTGATGTCCTCCTTTTCAATTTGAATGACTTTTATGCCATTTTTTGCTTAATTGTTTTGGCTAGGATGTCCAGTACAATGTTGAATAGCAGTGGTGACAGTGGGTATCCTTGTCCTGTTCCTGTTCTAGGGGGAAATTTTTCAGGCTTTTACACTTTAGTATGATGTTAGCTATGTGTTTTTCCTATAATCCTTTTATCATGATGTGGTAGTTTCCTCCATTCCTGGACTTCTAAGTGTTTTATCAAGAAGGTTGCTGAATTTTGTCAGTCATTCTTCCATGTGTTCTATTAATGGAGTGCATTATATTAAATTATTTTCTTATGTTGTAATGACTTTGAGTACTTTTGATGAACCAAATTTGAACATAGTGTATAATTCTTTCATAGTGCTTATGGATTCAGTTTGCTAGAATTTTTTTTGACAATTTTTGCATCTATATTAATAAGGGATATTGGTCTGTAATTTTTATGGTGTCATCTGACATTGGTAATAAATAGATGCTGGCTTCAAAGGATGAGTTAGGGAGTTATCATACCCTTGAATTTTGGGGAACAATTTGAGAAGGATTCGTGTTAATGATTTTTAGATTGTTTGGAAAAATTAATCAGTGAAGCCATCTGGTTTTGTTTTTTCTGCTATTATTGAGCGGATTTAATTATTGATTCAGTTTCTTTAATTGTTATTGATATGTTGAGATTATCTATATATTACTGAATCAGTGTAGGAGTTTTTACATTTTATATTTTTATAATTTTATATTTTTATTTTTTATATTTTAATATTTAATATATTATATATTTTATTTTATATTATTAGAATTTTTCCATTTTCCATTATTGGAATTTTTCCATTTCATCCAGGTTTTCTAATATGCTGTCATACAATTTAAAACTCTGCATTTCCCTCTCAGGATTGTCTTCACTGCAGTCCATAAGTTTTGGTATATCATGCTTTCATTTTCATTCACCTGAAGATATTTTCTAATTTCTTTTTAGATTTCTTATTTGACCCATTGGTTGTTTAAGAGTGTGTTGTTTAATAGCCATATATTTGTGACTTTTCCCGTTCTCTCTCTGTTATTGATTTCTAGCTCCACTCCATAGTGGTCAGATAAGATTCACTGTGTGATTTCAATATCTGTAAATTTGTTGAGACTTGTTTTGTATATCCTTGGTATATCCTTGGGAATCATCCATGGATACAAGAGAGGAATGTGATTCTGCTGTTGTTGAAACTTTATTTCCTGTATATTTCTATTAGAGATAGTTGGTTCATAGTTTCATTCAAGTCTTCTATTTCTTCATTAGCTTCTGTCCAGACATTCCATTCATTTTTGAAAGTGGCTTTATCTATTATTGAAAGCAATGAATTGAATTCTCCTACTATGAATGTAGAGCCATCTACTTCTCCTTTTTCAAATCTGTCAATATTTTCTTCATATGTTTTTGGGCTCTATTCTTACGTGCATATGTGTTCAGAATATTGTTGATATTGCTCAATTAACTATTTTGTTTCTGTGCCCTTTTCTTCTTTTTTGCTTGAGATAGTTTTTGATTTAAAGCATATTTCACCTGATATTGGTATAGCTATGCCAGGTCTTTTTTGTTACTAGAGCCACTGATTTATTTTATGCTTTCCCTTTTAAACCACTTGTGTCTTTAAATTTATTTTGAGTCTCATGTAAATGGCATAGATTTGGTTTCTCTTTTTTTTTTTTTATCCTTTCTGCCAATATCTGACTTTTGACCAGGTAATTTAATCCATTTATATTTAAAGTTACTGCAGATATTGCACCATTCCCATACCCTTCTGCCACCAACCTTTCTGTTTTACTTGTTAAAAATGATATTTTTATACATTGTACATATTTGCATTTTAGGACTTGTAAGATATAAAATGTGGAGTTATATCCAAATGGTTCAGTGCAATAATTTCTTTTGACTTTTCAATTACACAGTTACTAGATGCTAAAACAAATACAACACAATTGATTGAAATTTATTGTCTCATGTTTTCACAGCATAGAAGTCTTGCTTTCTTAAAGGCCAGTTGGCAAGCTTTGAAGTTCCTTGAATTTTTCATCAAGGCAATGCACAAAATGATGTCTTCTCTTTACTCTTCTGGGTTCCATTTTTTTCTATCTTCTTGCTGCCCCTTGTGGCTTTCCTTTCCATCTGACTTTCACTCTGCTTTAAAGGGCGATAGTATTCTGAAGTAAAGCCAAATATAATTCAGATGCGCCACAATTTAACATGAAGCAGCAATATGAGGAGATCTTATAGAATGGACAAATTCCACCAGAAAGGAGACCAAGAAAGAGTCCAAACTGTGGTATACAATTCAATCCATAACAGTTATCTGTACTGAAGATCTTTATTTATTTATGACTCTTTGGACTACTGTCTATTTTCTGTTGGTTTCAGTCCAAAAATTACCTTTATAGTCACTTGTAAGGCAGATCTAGTGGTGATGAGCTTTCAAGGTGTTATCTGGGAATGTCTTCATCTCTCTCTCATTTTTGAAAAACAATCTGATGAGATAAAAAATTCTTGGCTGGTGATAATTTTCTATCAGTTCTTTGCATATTTTCTCTCACTGTCTTCTTGCCTCCATGGACTCTGATGAGAAATCAAAACTTTATCTTATTGGGGCACCATTATGCAGACAGTTTGCTATTCTCTTGTAGCATTTAGAAATCTCTATTTGTCCTTGGCATAAAATAATTAGATTCTATTGTATCTTGGCAATTTTTTCCCCCCAGATTTATCACATTTGGATTCCATTGAGATTCTTGAATATGTATATTAATTTCTTTAATTTGTGAAGTTTTTCACCATTATTTGTTTGGATATTTCTTCTTTCCATTTTTCTTAGACTTCTCCATATGAGACTCCCATAATACTTTTATTGGTATGCATAATTTTGTCCCACAGATCTCATAGGCTCTGTTCACACATTTTTTCATTGATTTTTCTTTCTGTTCTTGAGCCTCTTTCATTTTCTTTGACTTATTTTTGAGTCCATGAATTCTTTCTACCAGTGCTAATCTGCTCTTGAAAGAATCTAAGGATTATTTTATTTTAGGTAATGTGATCTTTATGTAGAATACTTCTGTTTGGTTCTTTCATTTTTTTTTTTAAAGTTTATCTTTTTATTGAGAGTCTCATATTTTCATTCATTGTTTTACTTATATTCTTTAGTTCTTTCTCTTTGTTTGAAGATCATTTTTAAAAAGTCTTTATATCATGTATCCAAAATCTTTTCTTCTTTGTTTTTGGTTTCTTAAATTTTACCTTAGTCCTTTAGATGGGACTTCATTCTCTGTTTGTTTGTCTTATGATCATTTGTTGCATACTGCACATTTAAAATTTTTCAAGTGTTATCTCTAAGTTTAGTCCCTGAGGAGTTTATTCCTTAAATTAGTATTCAATTAGAGATATAACAGAGATTTCCTTGAGTACCAGAAGCTAATAATATGCAAATATAATCTTTCACACAGTCTTTGTAAATATCCTCTGTGTTGGCTGGTGCTCTTCTTCAGTGTCTAGATCATTCTTACAAAAGCTCTTCTAAAATTTGGTAAATTTGTTTAAAAGAATGTGTACTGTGAAGGTAAAGTTTGTCTTGAGAGAAAATCAACTCTTAAATACATAGGCTCCCTTTTCTGAGCCTATGTATTTTCATTTATACACTCATAGCCTTAAAAATTCCCCATCTTACAGGGATTGAATAACCTCTTTACTGCCTATGAAACAGACTATCCCTACATCCTGGATGTCTTAGTGTATATCTTAAAGCCAGTAATCCTTTGTTCCATGCAACCATGACTTGCCTGTTTCTTAAACTGATTTGGCTGTGAACAAGCTGATTCTACCTGCAGGGCAATTCTGGGTGAGTAACCCAGATACAAATGCTTAAGCTAAGTCTTTCAGACAGCCACCCATAGAATGGCACTGACATATAGGCAACCCAATATGGGCATTAGGGTTAATCTCCTCCCTCCAAAACACAACCAGGGAAACACAATGAGAGCATAGGTTAGTGTCACACTGCACTATAGAGTGGTTTTTGGAGGGGAAAGCAGGGAAACTACAATCTTCTCCTACTGTTTGTAGTTCTGTTTTCTTAACTCATCACTCACCCAGTTACTATAACCTTTTGCTCTCTTCACAAGTTTCAGATAGATGACTCTGCAAGTGTTCCTAGCTGTTAAAATATTCTGTGAGGGGGCTGAAACAAAAAACACCATACACAGCCATTCTGTTCAAATAGCAGGAGTGTTTGAGGTTTTTTTTTAAAAAGCATTTTGTAAGTGGTAAAAAGAGCATGAAAATTTGGAGAGAAATATGAGTTTCACTAACTTTTGAAACCTAAGTAATATATGTGATTTACAGATTTCTAAGAAAAACAAGTGCATTTAACCACTGTTCGCAAGGGGAGATGAGGGCAAAAAAGTGAGTGAAACATGCATTTCACACAATTTATAAACTAAATAACATATGTGATTTATGGCTTTCCGAGAGAAAGTTTCACTTAAATAGTGATTGGTAAGTGAGCATAGGTGCAAAGAGGAGATTGAAACATGTATTTCATTCAATTTTCCAAATTAAGTAACATTTGTGATATAGTGGTTTTTAAAAATATTTTGACGTTAAGCAATGTTTTATAACTATAACTATTTTTTTTTTCTTTCCTTGCTTGTGTTTTAGGTCTAAAGTATAAGAAACCATTGTCTACCACAAGGTCTGGAAGATGCTTTAGCATATGTTCTTCTAGGAGTTTATGGTCTTGGCTCTTATTTTTCGGCCATTGATCCATTTTGAGTTAATTTTGTCTAAGGTGTGAGGCAGAGATATTTTTCATTCTTTTGTATATGGATATCCATTTCTCCCAGCACCATTTGTTGAAGAGACTGTTCTGTCCCATTTCTGTGGACTTGGCAGCCATGTCAATTATCAATTGGACAGGGTTGTGCAGGTCCATTTCTGAACTCTTAATTTGATTGCACTAGTTATAATATCTTTCTTTATGCCAGTACCATGCTTTTTATCACCACAGTAATTGTGAAATATGCTTTAAAATCAGAATGTGTGAGTCCTCCAACTTCATTCTTCTTTCTCAAGATATTTTTTTTTGCTATTTGTGGCCTCTTACCCTTCCAAATAAATTTGATAAATTGATCTTTCTGCTTTTGCAAAGCCAGCTTTTGGAATTTTGTTTGGGATTGGATTGAATTGAATTTGGGTAGAATTGACATATTAACAACATTTAGTCTTCTAATCTATGAAAAGAGAAGAACCTTCTATTTATGTAGGTCTTTTATAGCTCTTTAAGCAATGTTTTAGTTTTAGGTGTACAGGTCATTTACATACTTGTTTAATTTTTCTCCTAGATGTTTGTTTCTTTTCGTTGCTACTGTAAATGAAATTTTTCTTGATTTTTTCTTCAGATTGCTGATTACAAATGTATAGAAACACTACTGATTTTTGTATCCTCCCACTTTTTGAAGTCATTTATTAGCTCTAGTAGCTTTGTTTTACATATTTTCAGGACTTTCTATATATAGAATTATGTCAACTGCAAATAGTGAAAAATTTACTTCTCCCTTTGCCACTTGGATGTCATTTATTTCTTTTTCTTGCCTAACTGTTTTAGCTAGAACTTCTAGCCCAGTGTTAAATAACAATCATGACATTGGGAATCCTTGTCTTGCTCTAAATCTTAGAAGGAAAACTTTCAATCTTTCACCATTGAATATGATATTAGTTGAGTGTTTTTCATATATAACCTTAATCAGGTTGAGGAACTTCCTTTCTATTCCTATCTTTTGAGATATTTTTATAAATAAAGGATTCTGGATTTATTCATATGACTTCTCTGCATCAATTGAGAAGCCAATGTGATTATCTTTTGATTTGTTAATTTTGTTTATTTCATTATTTCTTTTTTTGTGTTGATCCACCCTTGCATGGTGTGATAAATCCCATTTGATTATGGTGTGTTGGGGACCTTCACGATAGCACTCAGATCATATACTTTGTCAGCAGTATCAGTGATATTGTAAGATGGCCGCCAAGGCTGAAACAAAGAACAACTAGCCTTCTTCACGGAAGTTAAGAGAAGTTTGCGCCAAAAGTATACTCTTTTCGCACCTAAAAGTTTTTCTGCCATCCACCCCAGCAACAGCAATCACCAATGACAAGCCCCCACCCTCCCTTACTAACCCTAGCAACAGCAACCACCAATCCTAAACCGACACCCATCCTTAACCCACCTATCCCCAGCCTCCCCTCAATATATAAACCCTGCTTATTCAATAAACTTTTGCCGCTTGATTAGAATCCTGTCTTGCTGTCATTTGTCGCATCTCTTGTTCCATCCCATTCCCACTCCCCCTCTCGCAGTTTCCCATTGACTGTCCCGTGGGCTGGGACAATGGTGTATAATTCTTTTGATGTGTTGTTGGATTTGATTTGCAAGTATTTTGTTGACTATCTTCATTTATCTCTAGTATTAGTAAAATTTTATCTTCATAGAATGAGTTCCATAGTGTACCATCTTTTTTAAATGTTTGGGTAGAGTTTCATCAAGATTGGTATTTATTCTGGGAATGATTGTTAGAATTCATCTGTGAAGCCATCTTGTCCTGGGCCTTTCTTTGTTGGGAGGCTTTTGAGGAATTGTTCAAATTGTTTATTTTTAATTGATCTGTTGAGGTCTTTTATTTCTTCTAGAGTAAGTGAAGGTTGTTCACATGTTTCTTGGAATCTGTCCTTGTTATTATTCAATATTAGTTTCTTTGTTGGAAGCCATTCACTGAACTTCAGAGTTCTGACAAAATAGATTCTGACATTTTATTTTATTTTATTGATTTTTCCGTGCCAGGACAGGCACCTGGAACACTTTAAATGGATTACTTTCTGTGACATATTTCTCTGAAGGTAATTCTGCTTTTATTTATATTCAACAATTAGTAAAAATAAAAATAATACTAAAAATAGCATAAAATCCTTTCAAATATGTAAGAATGAATTGATGAAAACTGTACAAAATTTATTCATGAGCACTATATCATAGTGAAAAATTAAAGAAGACCAAACATGGACACATTGATCTAATTCATATATAAGAAAATTCTACATTGTAAGTTATTAATTCTTACTAACCTATCTACTTAATCTAATGAATTAAGAATAAAAATGTCTATAGTATTTTTTTTGTGTGTGTGTGTGTGGATTTGTAATTTCTAAAAATGAGCTGTTCTAAAAGATAATCCAGGAAAACCAGTGATCAAAAAAATCCATGGCAAATTTAAAGAATAATATTGTTGGGTAATTTACACTGACAGAATTCACCATATCTACAGAGCAACAGTAATTAAGCCAAATGTTATTGGTGAAAAGACCAATAAATAGACCAATGGAACAAAAAAAAAGGAGGCCATATATATATAGTCCTATTTGCAATGAGACAAAAAGTCAATTCAAAGGAGAAAAGAATGGTCCTTTAGATAAAAGTGACTGGCAGAATTTGATACCTGTTTTGGAAAAAAAAAAAAACTTTTCCAAAATTCTCAAATTATTATGAGGTGGAGGACAAGAAATTATTTTTGCCTATTATATTTGCCTATTCAGACAAATACGTCTTCTAGAATGCTATATAAAGGATGGTTTTCCTGTTATGCAATTAGCAAAAATTTATGTCTCATGGTTAAAAGGCACTAATCATATGTTAAGCACAAATGGAATTGTACTTAATTAGAATTTTGAATTTCTGTTCATTGACAGCATTGAGAGACGTAAAACTGAAGTCATAAGAATTATCAAAATATTAGAAGAATTATGGCTTTATTTCTGTTTTAATTATTGAATCAGCAATATTCACCACGTTATTTTATAGATTCCAATGTAATAGTATTGTTTGATATACAAAATTTGTGCTTATGCGCAGATTCTATTTATGTCCTCTTCTCTCATTATCTCGAATAAGTTATAACTATAAATTATTTCTGGGCATTGTCTATTATAGCTGCCAAGGACAGTGCTCAAATGGTTTGTCCTTAAAGCCATCTGGAACTGAATATAGAGACACTTTTTATAGAACAGAATTATTCTTTCCTGAACATCAGTATTTCAAATAAATCTGCCCACTTGTGCTTGCCTGTACCTGAAAGAGATTGAATATTTCCAGAAATCCTGACTTGCCTATCTGGCATAAGAAGACAAAATTATCTTCTAAGTATTTTGTTATTCATTTCATTTTTCTCTGCTCCTTTACCTCACTCCATGAATCACCCACACATCTTTCCTTCACCTATTTTCTTATTTGTTGAGAAACTCTGATGATAGAACTAAAATAGAAAATATAGTTAGGTAAGGAATTCACATAATGAGACCGACATCTTTTTTTACTTATTGTATTAAAATATTTCATTCTAGGCCAGAGATAAGGATATGCTCTCAATTATTCAACAAAATCTTTTAATATTATTATACTGATTTATACTGTCATATTACTTGGAACAATACAAAAAGTAATAATAAATGAAAAATGACAGGTTTTTCTTTTCCTTTTTCATTTTATTGGAATTATTAGTCTGATTAAACTTTGTATTAAGCAATTATTTTTAAGATCATAACCTACAGAATGAAAGGGCATAACATAGTAGAGCTAATTATTTGTATTTAGCTAGCAATTTTTAATCAAGTCAGCCATACATTAGCAGTTATGAAAAAGAATATTACCAAGGAATTAGTTGTGAGAGAATCATCCAATAACTCATCCATTATGTACAATCCATATACTTTGCAAATGTACAGAACACAATCTATTTATGGCACAGATAATTGAAATTCTTATATATGTTCAGGTTTATGGGAAAACATAGCATTAAGTACACATAACAGAAGACACAGCATACTTTATCTTTGTCACTTGAAGTAATTAAACAATAAATACCGACCCCATGGCACAGATAATTGAAATTCTTATATATGTTCAGGTTTATGGGAAAACATAGCATTAAGTACACATAACAGAAGACACAGCATACTTTATCTTTGTCACTTGAAGTAATTAAACAATAAATACCGACCCCTACAAATAATACATATTTATCATGAGTTCAAGGAAAGCTATTATAACCATTATTCCTATTTTCTAGAATCATCAATATTTATTGTAGTGAAATTAATTAATTTATGAATCAATCAGTTGATCATATTTCATTGGTAAATTTTGGACCTTAAAATTTTCAAATATATAATAATAGTAAGAAATATTTATAGGTAGAAATTCAGAGTACAAATGGAAACAAAATGTCTAGCAGAATTGCATAAACTCCAGTAACTGTTGCCAAAGAATATGTTTGAAGAATTGTTTTACTGTTTCTATAGATCTTCTAATTGAAATTTTTACAAATCTTACATTAATGTAATAGTTGTTAATGGAGATATTTCTTTGAGAACTTTTTCTGGGATATTCAGTTATTCCATGTATTAAATCAAAGATACTCTTAAGTATTTTATAAAAAAAGTGGGGATGTTCTAAGACGGGTTCCCAAATTCTACCTATTTAAAGATTCATGAGATCTTTTATAAAAAATATTGTAAATGAAACACTAATGGATGTCATAAAATTAGTCTTGATAACTAAGGTCACTAAGGGAGTTTATTTTTTAATTTATATATGAGTTAGATTTTAGGTTATTGTCAGAATTATGTCAGATACTGAGGGTAATCAGTGTAAAAGGTAAAAGGGAAACATGAGTGAAGTTTCATAAGAATGGAAGACAGGTAGAAGAAAAGGAAGAAGATGGAAGAGAAGAGGAGAAGGTGACAGTAGAATCCTACAATAAAGATGATGGAACATACTAAGGATGTAATTTGGAACTCACTCCTGAGAAATGATACCTCATTTCTCCATGTATCTTTAACATAATGTGTAACTGTGATAAAAATAGAGGCTCTAGAGCACAGGGCCTGCATAGAGGCTCCTGCAGTACTTCACAGCTGGGATGTAACCGTAATAACGAATGGTCAGCCTAAGCAAGAGGCATAGACTGGAGTGTGGGAAACAGTGATGTCAGAAGGATGAGGGGTATGGGAGGAGGAAATGCACCATCAGGCACGGTGCCATCTAGGCAGAAATGTGGCTTTGAATGCATGCTTTGCCACCTACATGGTCATTGCCTTTTATGTTTCCTTGATCTTCCACTGGCCCAGGTTTTTTTTTCCTTTTTGTAAATTTGTGTGTATTACTTCCCAATTTGTATTTACAATTAGAATTATAGTACATGATTAAGTAAAAATACATAGGACGTTTTAAATAAAATCTCATGCTAATATCATTCTCTTGGTTGAAAATGGTATCTATGCTAAGGAAGGATCACAATTAAGCCACAAGGGACTAAATAAAAAATTTTAGAGAAAGTGGAAGAGAGAGAGATAGAGAGAGATAGAGTTGAATCAAATGTGGAAATTTTTAAAAAAGTATATGTTAATTGCTAGGGAGACATATATGTAACTAGTGATTGCAGAGAGAGGTATTCTCAAAGGTGATTGTTCAAATGAAATATCAAAAGAGATAATGGTGAAAGAAGAAAAAATTTATTTTTCCATCCAGAGGACACATAAGAGAATCCACACTGGCAACACATTCCGGCTGCCCTTCTGTAAGTCCAATGTGGTCCATCAGTTCTTCTGTGATGCCCTTTCTCTTCTGAAACTGTCTTGCTCTGACACCTTAAGCAATCAAATTTTAATTCTTGTCTCTGCAGTGCTGGTTGCTGGTAGCTGCTTTACCTGCATCACCATTTCTTATATTCACATATTTTCTACTGTGCTCAAGTTTCCAACCAGGGGAGAGTGAGGAAAGGCCTTTTCCACCTGTGTCCCTCACATACTCGTGGTGACCGTCTTCCTCAGCTATGTTATTGCTGTGTATGTGAAGCCAACCTCCAGTTCAGAAACAATTCAGGACATGATGACCTATGTGTTCTATTCTAGAGTCCCTCCTTTCTTAAATCCTATAATCTATAGTCTTAGAAATAAGCAGTTAAAGGAGGCTGTAAATAGAGTTATGAGCAGAAAGCTTTATTGAGGAAAATGATAAGATAATTATTTTAAGACATTCCCACTTTAATGAGGTAAGTTGAAAATGCCTTAAAGTTCAACTTTTTGTCTAATTTCAACTTTAAGAATCATTACTCTCAGCATAGTAACAAAAATATTTTATTATGAGATTTTTCCTTCAAAAAATGTATATTCTCTGATAATGGTTCTATCACTGCTACATACATATAATTTGTCAAGTAGTGCTGTTTCTCTTTGTTTTCCTTTCAACTTATAGAGTCCTAGAAAATGTAAACTATACATTAACTTATTTTATCTTTTTGTGCCCCTAGAAGAGACAGAAAATCATTCATTCAACATATACGTTAAAATATTCCTGAAATATATATATATATATATATATATATATATATATTTCAGAAGCCATTATATATATGTATATGTAATGGCTTCTGAATTCAGATCATAAAATAACTTTAAAGAGTTTGTTCTGAATAACATATAAGCATCTAAGCAAATTGTGGTTGATAATTCAGATCAAAGATACCTATATTTCATAGTGTGAAAGAATAAATTTTAAAGAAACATTACTTTCGCTTAAAGCAAAAAATGTATTTACAAAATTGTAAATTACTGATACATTAAAAAAATTAAGGATTAAAATTCTTTGTTGGCAGGTTTAAGTTTTCCATACCAGAAGGTAAATGTGAGGTAAATGTTTTCTATTCCTACCTTTTGTTACTTCTCAATCTATCTATCAATGTAGCATAATGATCAAATGATGAAATTATATACTTATATTGAATGTCTTTATATGCTTCTCATATAGTAGGCCGTATAATCCATATAATAACCTTTGATGTATGAGCAGAGCTTTCTAATGGATAAGAAATATTTTGCCATGTTGGAAATGGGAACAAAATATTTTTTTTATTTTTTACAGATAATCACTAAAATATTACAGTTGTTGGTTTTGTAAATTGGAGCCACAATTGTCACTCATTTAAATAGGCACAGTGTCCTTCAATGATGTTTTCTGCACACATTCTGTTTATGTACCATTTGCCTTCAAGTCATGCTGAGTATGTTCCATCACATATGAATGGGCATTTATATATTATCTATCTTTGTAATTGTTGAAATATATTTCTGTAAAAAGAGGAAATATATATTGTGTATATATTACTAGAGTAATTTTTAAAAAAAAACCATAGGACTGTAGAATGCAATGAAATTTAATGTAAATGATGCCTTGTAGTTAATAGTACAATTGTAGTAATATCTTTATACCAATTGTAACAAAGTACCACAGTAATGCAGTTTTGATTATAGGAGCATATATGAAAACTCCATATCTTCTGTAAGGTTTTCCTTTAAAGTTACATCTTCCCTAATAATAAAAGTAGGAACATGGCCAGAAAAAGCACGCAAAAAATGTATTGTGTACCTAGTAATGTGTAAAAACTAATATAATGTACAAAACAGTTTGGAGTCCAATGCCATGAGGCAAATAGTCATCATTTCCTTTAGAATTTGGAGAGCTTATTTTGAAATATTTATTAAAATGAAGTGGTATAACATTGTATACACATAATTATATAGCAAACATTAAAAGAAAATGTAGAAATAAAAAGCAGTATTAAAATTAAACAGTCTAAGATAAGGCTGACTACAACTGACAGAACAAAGTAAAAAGTAAGTAATAATATAAGCCTTGAGCATGTAATTTAATAACTTGCCCAGATTTGCATTCATAGGGCACTATACCCTAAATGTGCCAATATATTTTCTTTAAAATTTCCTGAATTATACCACAAAGAAGTCTGTATTAATTACAAAAAAAATCAATTAATGTAAGATATCATGTTAACAGAATGAGTGATTAAAAACACGTGATCATCTCAACTGATGCAGAAAAGGAATTTGGCAAAATCCACCATCCCTTCTTGATCAAAGCTTTTATAAATCTAGGAAATGAAGGAAACTTCCTCAACATGATATAGGACATCTATGAAAAACCCACAGCTAACATCCTAATTAATTGTTTAAGACAGCAAGCTTTCCCTCTATAATCAGGAGCAAGAAAAGATGTCCACTGTCACCACTGTTATTAAAAATTTTACTAGAATTTATTTCCAGAGAAATTAGTCTGAAAAATAAATAAATGGTGTTTAAGTTGAAAAGAAAGAGGTAATTTCCTTATTTGTAGATGACATAATCGTATATACAAAAATCCTTTAAAAAAAATATCTAAAACAAAGCATCCAGAGGTAATAAATGAAATCAGCAAAGTGGTGGATACAATATCGAAAACCCCAAATCAGTAGCGTTTATAAATAAGCAATTAACAATTGGAAGAAGACATCAAGAAAAAATCATTTAAAAAGGAAATAAATGAATCAAATATGTAGGAATAAATCTACCCAAGGATGGAAAGGACTTGTTCACAGAAAACTTCAAATCATTGTAAAAATAAATCACAGAAGACCAAAATAAAAATAAGGACCATTCAATTGGGAAAAAATGTTCTTTTCAACAAATGGTGCTGGAAAAACTGTCTCCATATGCAGAAGAATGAAGGAAGACCTCTACCTCACACCATATACAAAGATGGACCATAGACCTAAATATTAGAGATGGAATTATCAAATCCCTAGAAGAAATGTAAGGAAACATGGTCAGGTGGTAGGCAATTGTTTCTTAGACTTTACACACAAAGAGCAAGCAACAAAACAAAACAAAAAATAGATAAGTTGGACCTCTTTTTAATTAAAAACTTTTGCATCTTAAATTACTTTATGATGAAAGTAAAATGACAACCTATACAATCTGAGAAAATATTTGAAAACCACATACCTAATAAAAAGTTTAATATCCAGAATATGTAAACAAATCTTCCAACTTAACATTAAAAAACAATATAATTAAAAATGGTCAAAACTTGAATAGGCATCTCTCCCAAGAATATATACAAATGGCTCAATAGCCTATGAAGAGATGTTTTCAACCATTTGCCATCAGGGAAATGCAAATAAAAATCACAATGGTATACCATTTCACACCCACTAGAATGGCTATTATTAACAAAACAACAGAATATTATCAGTGTTGTAGAAGATGCAGAGAAATAGGAACACTCATTCATTGCTTGTTGAACGTAAAATGCTGCTACCAATGTGCAAGTCAGTTTGGTAGTTGCACAGAAAGTTAAATATAGAATTATTGTATGAGCTGGCAATCCCAGTACTAGGTATATAACCAAATGAATTGAAAGCAGGGCCTTGATTAGATGTTTGTACACCAATGATCATAGCAGCATTATTTACAATTTTCAAATATCAAAGCAACACTTGTGTCCATCAACCAATGCATGGATAATCAACATGTGGTATATACCTACAATGGAATACTATTCAGTTGTAAAAAGGAAAGAAATTCAGATATATGGAACAGCCTTATGAACCCTGAAGATATCATGTTCTATGAAATAAACCAGACACAAAAAGACAAATATTGCATGATCACATTGATATGAAATTATTAGAATGAGCAAACTCATAGAGACAGAATCTAGAATATATGTTAACAGGACACAGGCTGGTCCGAGGGAATAAGGAATTAAGCATTAAAATGCAAATACTCCCTATATGGAATGAGAGAAATATTTTGGTAATTGATGGTGGTGATGAAAGCACATTGTGAATGTAACTAACAGCACTAACATATATCTGAATGTGGATAAAAGGTGAAATGTCAGGTTGCATTATGGTACCAGAATAAAATTTCTTTAAAAATCCATGAAATTGCACTACACAAGCAGTGATTCCTAAATTAAAACACAGAATATAGTTAACAGCACAATCATAAAAATGTGCTTTCATTAATTATAACAAATATACCACACCAATGCAATGTTTTAATAACAAAGGAGTTATAGGAATCCTGTAATTTATGCATGATTGTACAGTATACCCACAAGTTTTCTAATGAACTAAATAAAATTAAAAAATAAATTAGATTGAAGAATGAGGACTGACAAGTTCTGATAAAGTAGAAGTCATACAAGGTATTAGGGGGGCTCAGTGGTAAGATCCATGTAACCATTGGCCAATTTGATGTAATTATGAATTCCAAAAATATAATTGAATCATGCTTGTAAACTGATCTGTTAATCTGGGCAAGATTAGGTTATGATTAGGGCTGTTGAGCCCCACCCCTTGGTGGGTGGGGAATCGAATATAAAAGGCAAGGCAAAGAACAGTTGAAGCAGTCTTTTGAGAAGCAGTTTTGATGT
>JAQZBX010067370.1:0-15947 GCA_029593785.1 Cabassous unicinctus
TTTTTTTTTTTTTTTTTTTCAAATCTTTAACATTCTCCATTTAATTTTTTTTCAGCCCTTTTGGCTTTTCACCTTCTCTTTCTACTTAAGCATTATCTTGTCACCCTATTTCTTAGAGATTACATTTCAATTTTGAACTATTTTTTTCATTTTTCTTATTTTCTTATTAGTTATTCACTTTTTGAGTTTTTTTAAATTTATGATATCTTATGTATTGTTTCATTTTCTTAATGCCTTTTATCTACTTTTCAGAAAGTATATTTCAGTACATAATGTAGATCACAATGAAGAGATTTCATTCATTTTCTGTGGATTACTCTGCACTTAACTCCTTTTCTCCCTATACTGCCTTGGTGCTTGAAAACAACATGAATTTTTTTCTGTTGGTATCCATACAATTAAAAAAATTTTATAGACAGAAGTGAGATTGAAAACAGCTTTCCCAACAACACAGATCTGTTTCTCTTTCTACATTTTTAATGAAATGTTTTAAAGTATGAAAGCTTTCTTCCTGACATTTCTGGATTCTATACTTCTACCACTTCTGTCACTGCTACATCTTTTGGGATGGACACGATCTAGGTGAGGAAGGACTGAAACAGGAAGATGCACATTCCAAGCTACTGAGAAGGTTGTTCAGGTCTTTAGTCAGGGAGACAGCTGTTTTTGACCACATTTAGAGAAGCTCTCATATCACTGATTGTACTTTTCAACTCCAGAATTTCTATATCTGTTAATTTTATACATTCCAGCTCCTTCTTGATATACTCCATTTGGTGAGACATCATTCTCATGTTTTCCTTTTACTCATTGAGTAGATTAAAAATTGGTAATGTAGATACACTAATACAGGTAAATGGTGTCGATGTAGGTGGGCACTGCTCAGCTATGTCACACAAAAAAACAGCAGACAAGAGGCAGTGCCTTAGGGGAGTGAGCTGTTTTGGGAATCCACAGAGCAGGAGGCTGCAAGCATCATTCAGGAGGGAGCTGGACAAAGAGACAAAGAGCCCAAGGGAAAACTGTGAGTTGCTCATCCCTGTGGCTGCAAAAGGTGGTGGGTAAGACCTCAAGGCAAATAGCCTCTGTGGAATCCCTGGCTCTCAAAAGCCAGCTGAGTGGGAGGGAGCATTCCCTGGAAGAAAGTGGGGTCTGGTGAAGGGTGGAGAGTGGTTTCCTTTCTGTGGTTTGGGGCACCTGAGCCCCCTTTGAATCTCTGGGAGGATACCAGCCAGAACTGAAGTGGCCCTGGGGAAAGGGGAAGGAGAATCTGCTCAGGCAGGCTTCATACCCAGCTGCCCTGGGAGAGAGGAACTTGGTCAAGGAAGGGGCAGAGACAGGCACTGAACTAGCCCGGCCCTGAAAACTGTTAGAAGTCCAACTCCCTAAGGGAAATGGGAGCAAGAAGAGCCAAATAAGCTTTCAAAAGCCTATTTAGCCTATAGAGCTGCTGTAGCACAGTAGGGGAATTCCTGCCTTGCATGTAAATCCCTGGTTTGAGCCCTGATACCTCCTAAGAGAAGGGATCCAGGGAGAGATAAGGCACACAGCTAGCACCTTATGATAGGAAACATACAGACTAAGTTTCTATTGTTTTGTTTTATGATTTTTGGATTTTTTTCTTTTTCCTTTATTTTACTCATTAAAACTGGATACATCACCTGCAGAGGGCAGGCTGCAAGGAGATTGACTGATGAGCACCAGCAGCCTGAGAAGGTCTCTAGGGGCCTAAAGGGAAGGCTGTTTGGCCTCCATTGTTTTGTTATTGTTGTTGTTGCTGCTGCTGTTTTGTTTCTTGTTTTTGTGTTTCCCTTTCTTTGTCCCCCCTTCCCTTTTTTTAACTTTTACTGATTGTTTTCTACCTACATTATTTCTTTTCTTCATTTTTCAAACTTCTGTTTTCTGTTGTTTTTCATTCATATTACCTTTTTTTATTTGGGCTTCAATTTTTTTTTTTTTTTACTTCTCTCACTCTTTTTTTCTCTGTTTTCTCTCCTTATTTTTTTACTTTCTTTTTTTTTCTTTTCTTTTTTCTTTTCCTCTTTTCTCATAATTCTGGGCTTTTAATACATTCAATATATTTTTTTCTATTTTGTTTCTCATTTGTTTTTTCTATTCCACTTTTTAAATCTTGTTTCTCTGTACTTCTTATGATTTTTCACTTGTGTTAATTATTTTCCTAGATCTTATATGGCTTCTCTTCTACCTTTTATTATTATTATTACTACTATTATTTTTCTATTCTTATATGTTTCCTTTTCTCTGGTCATATTTTTTTCCAATGAAACACAGACAACAGCTGTGAAGCCTTACAACAAACAAAAACAACAACAAAATAAAACCTTGGGGCAGAAAGAGAAGAAAACCAAATGAATAAACCCATCAAGATAAACAAATGCTTAGACACCAACAAAAAATTACAAGTCACACTAAGAAACAGGAAGATATGGCCCAGTCTAATGACAAACTAAAAAACAAGAGGAACTCCAAAACAGGGAACTAATCAAAAATGTATAAACAAATATAATGAATCAACTTAATGAAGTGAAGAAAGAGATTAAGGATATTAAGAAGACACTGAGAGAACATACTGAAGAAATTGTAAACACACAAAAAAAGATAATGGATATGATGGTGATGAATGGCACAATCCAAGAAATCAAAAATACACTGAAAGCACATAACAGGAGATTTGAAAAGGCAGAGGAAAGAATCAGCAATGTGGAAGACAAAACATCTGAAATCTGATAGTAAAACAGATAAAAAGAGAAAAAAATCCAGCAGGGACTTAAGGATTTGAATGAGAATGCAAAATGCATAAATACACACACTATAGGCATCCCAGAGGGAGAAGAGGAGGGAAGCGGGACAGAACGAGTGTTGGAGGAAATACTGGCTGCAAATTTCCCAACCCTATTGAGGGAGATGGATGTACAAGTTCAGGAAGTGCAGCACATGCCAAAGAGTATAAATCCTAACAGGCCTACCCCAAGACATATACTTGTCAAATTGCCCAATACTCATGACAAAGAGAGAATACTGAAAACAGCAAGAGGAAAGAGATCCATCACATACAAAGAAAGCTTGATAAGATTAAGTGCCAATTTCTCATCTGAAATCACACAGGCAAAAAGGCAGTGGTATGACAGAGTAAAGGTGCTAAAAGAAAAAAAATTCCAGCCAAGAATTATCTATTTGCCAAAGCTGGCATTCAAAATTAAGAGAGAGTTCAAAATATTCACAGATAAACTGAAACTAAGAGTATGTGTGAATAAGAAACCTTCCCTTCAAGAAATACCAAAGAGAGTTCTGCAGGATGAAAGGAAAAAACAGGAGAAACAGAGGTGGAAGAGAATGTAAGAACAGCTAAAAAGATAAAAAGAAATGAAAACAACATATGGTATACATAAACCTAAAGAAAATATGACTAATGGAAGTAATTCCTTGACAGTAATAACACTGAATATTAAAGGCTTAAATTCTCCAATCAAGAGACACAGATTGGCAGAATGGATAAGGAAATGTGACTCATCTATATGCTGCCTACAAAAAACTCACCTTAGGCCAAGAGATGCAAGGACACTGAAAGTGAATGGCTGGAAAACAATTTTACATGCAAACAATAAACAGAAGAGGGCGAGAGTAGCTATACTAATATCAGACAAAACAGACTTTAAATGCAAAACTATTTTAAGAGACAAAAAAAAGAACATAATATATTAATAAAAGGAGATACCTATCAAGAAGATAGAACAATCATAAACATTTATGCACCTAACCAGGGCACCTCAAAATATATGAGGCAAACATGAGAAAAACTAAGTAGAGAAATAGATGCCCCTACAATTATTGTGGGGGACTTTAATACACCATGTTCGCCATTAGACAGAACATCTCAATGAGAATCAATAAAGAAGCAAAGTCCTTGAATAATACCTTAGAAGATCTGGACCTAACAGACATATACAGAACATTACATGCAAATACAGTGGGATATACATTCTTCCCAAAAGCACATGGATCATTCTCCAGGATAGACCACATGCTAGGCCACAGTTCAACTCTCAATGAAATCAGAAAGACTGAAATGATACAAAGTAATTTCTCTGACCCCAATGGAATGAGGTGGAAATCAGCAAGCAGTAGTGAAGCAGATTAGGCAAAAGATATGGAAGTTAAACAATACAATCTTAGACAATCAATGGGTCAAGTAGAAAATTGCAAAGAAATAAGTAACTATTTTGAAATGAATGAAAATGACAATACAACATATCATAACCTAGGTGATGCAGCAAAAGCTTCACTGATAGGGAAATTCACAGCTATAAATATCCATATTAAAAAAGAAGAAAGGGCTAAAAATCAAAGACCTAACTGCACATCTGGAGGAACTAGAAAAAGAACAATAAACTGACCCCAAAGGAAGTAGAAAGAAGGAAATAAAGATTAGTGCAGAACTAAATGAAATTGAAAATTAAAAAGCACTGGAAAAAAATAAACAAAACCAAAAGCTAGTTCTTTGAGAAGATTAATAAAATTGACAATCTCTTAGACTAACATAGAAAAAAAGAGAGAAGATGCAAATACATACAATAAGAAATGAGGAAGAGGATATAACCACTGACCCCACTGAATTAGAGAGTATTATAAGAGGATACTTCAAAAAATTATATGCCAACAAGATGGATAATTTAGAGGAAATGGACATATTCCTAGAAACACACAAGCAGCCTACAGTGACAAAAAAAGAAACTGATGAACTCAACAGAGAAAGATGTAAATGACTTATATGCAGAAAACTATACAACAGTGTTAAAAAAAAAAATCAAAGAAGACTTAAGTAAATGGAAGAATATTTCCTGTTCATGGATAAGAAGACTAAACATCATTAAGATTTCTATCCTTACCCAAAGTGATTTACCGATTTAATGCAATCCCAATAAAGAAAACAAAACCATTTATTACTAAATTGTGAAAGCTAACTATGAAATTTATTTGGAAGGGCAAAAGGCCCTGAATAGCCAATGACATATTGAAAAAGAAAAATGAAATCAGAGGAATCACACTACCTGACTTTAAAACATACTACAAAGCTACAGTGGTCAAAACTGTATGGTATTGGCACAAGGAAAGACATATTGACCAATAGAACTGAGTTCAGAGTTCTGATATAGATCCTCACATATACAGTCAAATGATATTCAACAAAGGCCACCAAGCCCACTGAACTGGGAGAGAATGGCCTCTTCAGCAAATGGTGCTTGGAGAACTGGATATCCATATCCAAAAGAATGAGAGGAACTCCATCTCACACCTTATGCAAAAATTAACTCAAGATGGATGAAAGATCTAAATATAAGAGCCAAGACTATAAAGATCTTGATAGGTAATGGAGGTCCTTTCTGTTCCTTCTGGTATAGATTATTGTAACAGAAATGCAAGCTGTCATCTTCAAAGTCATTACTAAGATGCTGAGGAGGATGTGACCAAGGTAAATGAAAACATCCCCAACCTCCTTTACACGTTTTCACCTTTTTTTTTTCTGTCATGATTCAAAGTTTCCCTTGTTGTGATATGCTTTTGGTTAGTACAGTTTTCTGATCAGTTTTATTTGGATAGTTTTGTCATTTACTAGATACCTTTTTGAATGGACTGACATCAGGATTTCCTAATGTACTATTTGTTGTTGTTTTAGGAGATACCTGGGAATGAAACCAGGACCTCATGCATGGGAAGCAGGCACTCAACCACGGAGCTACAGCCACTCCCAATGAGAGTTGGTGTTTTTATTTGTTTGCTTCTAGCAGGTACTGTGGTCAAACCCAGGATCTCGTACATGGGAAGCAGGCACTCAACAGCTTTAGCTACAGCTGCTCCCCCAATGCACTATTTTTGCTGTTGCCATTCTGCTCCTTTAAAAGTTACCAGCCCTTTAAATTTGTACTTTGTGAAGGGCTTTCCCTATATTCCATGCTCTGAATTTCCATTTTAGTGTTTCATATTTAGTATTTTAGTATTTCACTCTTTTTGGAGTTATTCTTTAAGCAAAAGTTTTAGAACATCCTATGGACTGTTTAGCTCTTTCCCCATCTTTTTTCCCCACAGTTTCTCACAATCTGCCTTTGTTTGCTACACATTCTTGAACTGGTGTGGGGATAGGAGGAAGGCGAGAGCTCCTCTATGGTTAGTTGTTTTTCTTTTTTTGTCCTCAAATTTATTTTTGACATTTCAACAATCTCTCTCTAAAATGCATGCTGAAAGTGTGGTTGTTATGTAAATTTACCACTTTTCTTTTGGGTTGTACTCCTATTTTTAGAAAGAATATTGGGAGGAAATTACCTAGACAGATACTATTGTCCTTAGGTAACCCTAAGAGTCAGTTTCAGTTTATAATAGGATAAATATTCATAGATAGAATCCATATAAAGGAAAGCTCTTTGGCATCCACAATATTTTTCAAAACTGTAAAATGAATTCTCAGACAAAGCATTTGAGAAAACCTGATGCATCTGAGAGTGTGAGCTCAGGAATGGAGAGGCCATTTCTAGACCCCCTGATGCCTCAGGGAGGCAGCCTCTGTGTTAACGGATTTATAATAGAATGAAAAGTCAGACATATGAGAAGGCATTGAAGTGCTGGGTTCATTCAGTTTAAGTCACTGAAACTCCTCAAGGGAGAAGATGACAGATGCTGAAAAGAGAAACAATTCCTACAAAGTTCTAGCAATCTACATTGGCCAAAACTGCCTTTAGGAGAATTAGGCCTCAATTAGTCTCATCATTTGAGATTGGTCCACTTATCCCAGTGGGTCTCTAATTATGTGATATTTGTCTGGCAATGCTACATGCAGAAATGTAATTGAGTCACCAGAGAAATAATTATAACAATAACAACACTAAGGATACCAACAGAATACTATGGCTTGAGGCTGAATTTCATCCAGGACCATTACTTCATTCCTAGGGCACCTAAGAGGTACTATCTCTGTATTCACATTAGAAAATGAGACCCAGACAATTGAACTAAGTTGCCCAATTGATAAGGGCAGAGTCTGGATTCAGCCCTGACCCTGTGACTCCAATGCCCATGACCCTAATCATATTAACCTTCTGACTTTGAACATCATAGATGCTGTCAAAACATCATGGATAGAGTGTTGGAAAATCATTTCAAGACAAATCTTCATAAGACTATTCAAGTTTTTTTCCTTTCATAGATGCCATTAGCACTCAAAATACATCTTACTGCAATTTGTAAACACTGACCCAAAAATTCATGATACAGAAGAGAAAGCAAAGGAAATGAAAATCACAAATAATCTCACAATTCAAGGGAAATCACTTCTAATACTAGAAACCATTTTTTCTCTAACATTTCATACCACAGTTATATGTAAACTGATCATTTAAGAATGTCATGACACTATGTATAATATTTTACAAGTATTTCAGTTTTCTCTTTCATGCAGATCTTACCACATCAAATATTTGTTTTCAATGTGTCACTGGTTAAATTTTGTGCCATCATATTCATATACCAATCTTTAACCTAGTTACAACAGCTTTATTGAGATAAAATTTACATACTAGATAAATCACCCATGTAGTGTTTCTTTAGCATTTTCACCATTGCTTTAAACAAAATGTTGTTTTGAAATTTCTGATGAGGAAATAGTTAAAGACATGTAGGAGATTCTTTCTTAAGACTACATTTCTATATCTTCACTCCTTATTAAAAGCCATATTTATAATGCTACATCATTTTTAAAAGGATTAGTATATAGTTTACATAAAGATTTTAGTTTTAGTTTTTATAGTTTCTGTTCAATTTCAAAGATAAGAAAGAAATGTTACATCTGCATCAATCTAATTGTTTGATTTGTTATACATAATTTCACTTATGATTTTTTGTAGATAATTTTACTAAAGCAATCTTTTTATGTACATTTTGTTATTTTTAAAGTGATCTTTTTCCCTAAAAAATAATTTTCCTCTTTTAAGAACATATATATATTTATGTATTTTTTCATTTTCACATTTAAAACTGTAAGTGACCTAGACATTTTGGTATATGCTGTCAAGTGGGAAAATATGTTTTCATGTTCCTATCATTTTCTAAAAAATTATATTTATAGAATATTGATAATTTTCTACATCTATTTTTATAATGGATCAAATTCTAACAGATGACTGTGTTTTGGGGATATTTCATTGATCTGTTCACAAAATATGTACCACAACTACATGTGTATCATAGGGACATTGCCTAAAGTTCTGGAATTTTTAGAAAACATTCCTGTCATCCAGATACTATGGAGACTGTAGGTAAATGGCTCCCAGTGACTGCAAAAGAATGGAATAGATGGGGAAGGCTGCAGGAAGATCCTTCATCCATTCTGGGCAGGGAAATGTTAAAAGTGGGAACTGAAAGAAGAGAAAGTTGATACCATCTGTGGAGCTCCCTCTCTTTGCTCATCACTGAGTGAAAAGCTGGTGAGGAACAAAAGAGCCACAGTCTCTGGCCTCACAGGGCTTCAAGCCTACAGAGAAAGTGACCACTATGTAAACTATGCAAATCTATTAGGATTTACAAGTCTGTACATTGCTTGAAAGAGAAGTGTAGGAAGCATTAAGGGCATGTACACAGTTTATCCTGACTTGACCTGTACTCAGAGTGAATGTTTTCTTCATAGAACATCATATACAGAAGACTTTACTTTTAAAATTGCCAATACTGTCCATCTTCAGAGGAACCTTAGATATCTGTGCTTACTTGTCACATAGTTCATGGTGAAGGAGGTAGGTGTCAACCCTGGGTGTACCTGACCCATGAGGCTATACCATGGGCAAAATCTCCTGCAGCCTATATTTTGAAGTGGCAACCAGTGACTATTTCATAACCTAGTCCAGGTTTGTTGTGGTTTGAAATATGTTTACAAGTTCATTGACCAATCTGCTCTGACACTGCCCTGTTGCCTAGAAGCCCTGGTGACATAGGTTGTCAAGGTAAAGCCAGGTTCAACCCACAAACATGTGAGTGAAGTCAACTGAGGTGATTCAAACTTCCAACTGTAGAAACAACCCCAGACAGGGAGCTCTCTCTGCTCAAGCCCCAGAGAGCATAAAGCAGAAATGGCCATCCCCACTGTTCCCTGATGAATTCCTAATCCCATGAAACATGAGCAAACTAATACTGTTTTCTATAATTATTTAATAAACTAGGATTTCAGCTTTGTTCTTCCTCATCTTGAAGAGGTGGGGGGCCTAGATCATTTTCCCTCATAATTTATTTTCAAAAAATTAAAAATACTGTACGGTTCTAGGACTCGGTTTTTAAAACAAAACATTTACTCTGAAATGACACACTTGTCCATGTAAAACACATGAGTCTAGATAGTAGTAGTTGGACCTTGCAATATAGAGAACACATGTACTCTGAAAATTCTGTGATGGCCCGTAGCCCTGGATGTCTCATGATACCCATGTGGCTTCAGGTTTCTGTCACTCTGTGCAGAGAGATTCAAAGTTGGCAGTAGGTAGAAAAGCTCTCAGCTTCATTCCTACAGTTCACAGACATGGGAAATCTCAATTGCTGCTTGATAGGTATGCTCATATGAACCTGCTTAATTAACTCACTCCCTCCACATGGGCTAGTTAACTTTTCACAAATTATCATCTTTTTTTCAGTTTCCCCTCTCCAACTGTCATGCAGCATTTTAGATGTATTTTATACTTTTCTGTTATTCCTTATTTGTATTTTTGGTTCTTCTATCAACCTGGTTACCTTAAAAGCAGAATCTCCATTTAGAAAAATTTAGTATTTCTTATTAATCCTTCAGCCCTCACTCCTGTCCCCACTACGTATTCACTGGGAAAAAATATTGCAAAGTCTATCTTGATGCTGTTTTTTACTCTTCAAAGATGTAGTAAATTATTGATTTCAGAAATCTGGAGTGAACCTGGACTGGTGGAGATGGAAAAGGAAGTGTTTCACAAAATGATGGGCTTTTAACATGACTTTCTTCAATTCACCCTGAAATGTATATTTAACTCAGTATAATTGGGGGCTTGTTGCTTCCATTCATATAATCAATTTTCCAAAACAAATGGTAAGAATTTGATTTTCCCCACCGAAACTGATTTATAGATTCAATGAAATACCAATCAAAATTCCAAAAGCCTACTTTAGAAAATTAGAAAAGGCAATTTTCAGGATTGTAGGGACATGGCCAATGGGTTAGGCAGATAAGATGAACTAGAACACTAAAACAACAAAGAAAAAGCCAGAGGCTGCTGTGGGGACCTGCTTTGGGGCACATCAAACCAGGACACTGTTTACCAACTCCCAGAAGAGGGAGGGTCAGAGACATGAAGAAGCCAAACCAAGTAATTGTGAGTTATTAAGCCTCCAGGCTGCCAGGAAGGCCTCCCCTCCCCCATCCCCAAGATAGGTGAGGATAAAACTCCTGGTGAATTGTATCTGAGAGGAGAGCAGAGTCTACCTGCATGGGAAGGTGCTCTGAGTCATCTAGGAGGGTACTGGACAGAGATGGAAGCCAGGAATAATCACTGGTGGCTTACCTTGGTGGCTGGAAGGGGCACACATACCCAGCCCTCAGAGTAGACAGATTAGGTGGAGCCCTTGGCCCCATGCTCCAAACAGGAGTGTGACACAGATTCCCTGCAAAGGAGAAGGATCTGGGAGGGAGGAGAGTGATTTCTTTGTGGTGAGTTTAGCCAGCTCAGACCCCCTTAAATATCAGAAGGGACCCCAACTCAGCACGGAGATTGGAAGGGGATCTCATCAGGCAGGTGGTCACACCCAGCCACCTAGGTGAAGAGAGGAATTACATCAGAGAGGAGGCAGAGATGTAGGAGATCAGCACCACTCCAGGTGACTGCAGGGGATCTAACCTGCCTGAGAGAAAAGGGCAGATAGCCTTCTGAAAGGCTAATTAACCCAAGGAGGCAGAATAGCTCAGTGGAAGAATTCCTGCCTAGCATACATGAGGCCCCTGGTGCAATTCTTGGCTCTTGAGAAGCCATCCACCAGGTTATCAGTTTTCCAGCTGCAACTTTATGACAGGGAACATATAGACATTTCCTTTGTATTAACTTTTCTTGAATCTATTAGCTTTTCAAAAAAAAAAAGAGTTCCTTTTCTTTTATTTCCCTTATTTCACTCACTAAAACTCAGTTCAAAACCTGTAGAAGGCAGGCTGCAAGGTGAGTGCTTGAGGAAAACCAGCAGCCTGAGACAATCCTCAGGGGTATAAAAGAGAAGACAGTTTTTCCATGTTTACTTTTTGCTTCTCTCTCCTTTTTTAAAAAGGAGTTGCTCCTGTCTTGTTTCTTGATTGTTTGGTATCACCTTCCTATGTTTCTCTGCTTGTTTCTTTTACTTTTCTTTTCTTTTTTTCTTTTGGTTACTGATTTATTCTACCTATTCTATTTCTTTTCACTCCTTCACTGTTATATTTTTTGTTTTCCTTGTTGTTCTTTCATTCCACCTCTTTTATTTCGTCTCCAGTTTTTCCTGTTTGTATTTCTCCCTTGCTCCTTTTTCATCTGTTTACTTTCCTTTTTTACCTTTTTTCTCCCTCTTTTCTCTTTTCTTTTCCTTTCTTTTCACCATTCCAGCCTTTTAACTGATTTTATATATTTTCTATATTCTGTTTCTTATTTCATTGTTTCTATCCCACTTTCCAAATCTTATTCCTCTGTGCTTCTTACTCATGTTAACTTTACAATTTCCTAGGTCTTATATGGTTGCTCTCTTACCTTTTACTATTACTATTATTCTTTTTCTCTTCCTATCTCTTTCCTTTTGTCTGGTCCTAATTTTATTACTTTCAAAGGAACATAGATCTCTCTCACAAAAAATGACTGAGTAGGGGAAAGATCCTGCCCAAGTGAACTGTTGTCAGAACCCACAGAGCAGGAGGTTTCAGGGCATCGATCTGGAGGGAGCTGGACACAGAGATGACTTCCTTGTGGTGCTGCTGGCATGTTTCTTGGATACTGTATTTCCTCTCCATTGATTTCTGTATATACCGATTTTGTCTACCACTGCTATCTATCTTCTTTCCTTCATCTTTATATATTCTGTTTTCTGTTGTTTTTCTTACATTCCAACTCTTTGTTTACTCCTCAATTTTTCTGGTTTTTATTTCTATCTATTCTATGCTGTTTTCTTTCTTTTATTACGCTTTTTCTTTTTGTCTTTTCTCTTTCCCTCTCTCCTCATCACTCTGGCCTTTTAGTTCATTCTATATATTTTCTCTATTTGGTTTCCCAGTTCATTATTGGTACACTACATTTCTATTCCAATTACTCTACACTGCTTACATGAGTTAAATATTCATTTTCCAAGGCCTTATATGGTTCCTCTTCTAACAATTACTACTATTATTATTACTACTTTTTTCTTTTATTTCTTCTTTTGTTTTCTCTACCTTAATTTTTTCCTTACAGGAACATTGACAACAGCAAGGAAATAGAATAAGATGAACAAATTGTCAAAGAGAAAACACACACAGAAAAACAACAACTAAATAAAACCCTAGAGTAAAGAGAGAAGCATCAACTGAATAAACCCATCAAGATAAAATGATGACCAGACAGCAACAAAAAAATTACAAATAGTACTAAGAAACAGGAAGACATGGCCCATTCCAATGAACAAACTAAGAACAAGGAAGAGATGAAGAACACTGAACAACTAATCAAAACTGTACAAACAAATATGGACCAACTTAATGAAGCAAAGGAAGAGATTAAGGATATTAAGGCGACACTAGAAGAACACACTGAAGAAACTGTAAACATACATAAAAAGACATATAAGGTGATGAATGGCACTATCCAAGAAATAAAAAAGACACTGGAAGCACATAACAGTTGATTTGAAAAGGCAGAGGAAAGAATCAGCAATGTGGAAGACAGTACATCTGAAATCAAGGAGACAATAGAACAGATAGATAAAAAGATTAAAAAAATCCAGCAGAGACATAGAGATTTGAATGACAACACAAAATGCAGAAATATATGCATTATAGGCATCCCAGAGGCAGAAGAGAAAGGAAAGGGGACAGAAGGAGTGTTGGAAGAAATAATGGCTGAAAATTTCCCAACCTTATTGAGGGAGATGGATGCACAGGTCCAGGAAGCACAGCGTACCCCAAACAGTATAAAACCCAACAAGCCTACTCCAAAACATATACTTGTCACACTTTCCAATGCTCATGACAATGAGAAGATACTGAAAGTATCAAGAGAAAAGAGAAATGTCACATACAAGGGAAGCGCAATAAGATTAAGTTCTGATTTCTCATCAGAAACCATGGAGGTATGAAAGCAGTGGTATGACATAGTTAAGGTACTAAAAAAAAACTTCCAGCAAATTCTCCATCTAGCAAAACTGGCATTTGAAAATGAAGGAGAGTTCAAAATATTCACAGATAAACAGAAATTAAGAGAGTATGCCAATAAGAAACCTACCTTCAAGAAATACCAAAGGGAGTTCTGCAGGTTGAAAGGAAAAAACAGGAGAGAGAGAGTTGGAGGAGAGTGTAAGAACAACTAAAAGGAAAAAGAGAAAAATAAAAACAACATATAACATACATAAACCCAAAGAAAATATGGCTAATGTAAGTAATTCCTTGAGATAATAACACTGAGCATTACTGGATTAAACTCACCAGTCAAGAAATACAGATTGGCAGAATGGATAAAGGAATATGACCCATCTGTATGTTGTCTACAAGAAACCCACCTTAGACCCAGGGAGTCAGGAGACTGAAAGTGAATGGCTGGAAAACAATCCTACAAACAGTTAACCACAAAAAAGGGCAAGAGTAGCTATACTAATATCAGACAAAATAGACTTTAAATACAAAACTATTGTAAGAGACAAAGACAGACACTATATATTAGTAAAAGGGATAATCTTTCAAGAAGAAAGAACAATCATAAACATTTAGGCACCTAACTGGGACACTTCAAAATACATAAGGCAGACACTGGAAAGACTAAGTGGAGAAACAGATGCCTCTACAATTATAGTGGGGGACTTTAATACACCATGATCACCATTAAATAGAACATCATGACAGAGAATCAATAAAGAAACAATGACTTGAATAATACATTAGAGGAACTGGATCTAACAGACACATGCAGAACACTACACACAATTACGGCAGGATATACATTCTTTTCGAGTGCACATGGGTCATACTCCAAGACAGACCACACGCTAGGCCACAGAAAAATTCTCAATAAATTCTGAAAGGCTAAGATTATACAAAGTAATTTCTCTGACCACAACAGAATGAAGCTGTACACCAGTAAGGGCCAGAGAACCAGATTAGGCACACAAATATGAAAGTTAAACAATACACTCTTAGACAAACACTGTGTGAAGGTGGAAGTCTCAAAAGAAATCAGTAACTACCTTGAAATGAAAGAAAATGACAACAAAACGTATCAAAACCTGTGGTATGCAGAAAAAGTTGTATTGGCAGGAAAATTCATAGCCATAAATGCATATATTAAAAAAGAAGAGTTAAAATTGAAGAACTGCACACCTGGAGGAATTAGAAAAACAACAAATTAACCCTAAAGGAAATAGAAAGAAGGATATAACAAAGATTCGAGCCAAGCTAAATGAAATAGAAAATAAGAAAGAAGTCTACGGCCACATGTTGGAGCAAGATGGCTGCCAACATCGGCAAAGGTTCAGGATTCTTGGGTTCCTCTCTTCCTGGGGCTTCATTTCCCTCCAGGCTCAGCTCATGTGTTTCCTCCACAAGGTCAGCCATAGACTAGGAGGCTCCCTAGGCTTTGCCCCTCTCCACAAGGTGAGCTGTAGATGATCAGGCGAATGGCTCATCTCTATCCCAGGGCCTTCTCTCCTTCCTCACGACCAAGCTCCTACATCTGCTCGCCTCCCCAGGCTCCAGCATCAAAACTCCAACATCAATACTACTCTACCTCTGTCCTTTGCCATATCTTCTTATCTTTGAGATCCCACCCACCAAGGGGTGGGGCTGAAGGCCCTACTGATGTGGCCCAGTTGATGCCCTAATCATAACTTAATCATGCCCAGATTAACAGACCAGTTTACAAGCATAATCCAATATCTATTTTTGGAATTCATAACTATATCAAACTGCCAAACTGCTACACTCCACCCTCTGAATTCCAAAACTACATTACAGTATTCAAAAAACTTTAAATCAGTAACAATGCAAGTAGAAAATCATATCATAGGGGGACCAAGATAGCGCCGATATAGGTGGGTACTCATGATTCAGATCTCCAGGGATGGCCAACTGTGGACATGGTCCTGCCTGAGGGTCTGTGCTGTGGGCGCAAGGAGTGAGAAGCTTGGGTCATCTAGCAGCTGGCAGATCGATGACGTGGAGTGGTCGGTGGAGATTCGTGAGTTCTGAGCCTGCCTGTGGTGGTCAGCACAGACGGCTGAGCCCTGCCCGCACAGAAAATGGCTGGCTGGAGCTGCGGATCCTACATCCGCGACTCTGGCTGCCTGCTGGCTTGTGGGAGCATAATCTGAGGGAGGGAGGGCTCTGACAGAAGGTGGAGAGGGGTTTAACTTCTGTGGATTTGGCTGCCTGGATCCCCTCATAGCTTTAGGGAGCAGATAAGCCGGCTGGAAACTGTGCCAGGCTGAGGGGAGAGGCAAAACTGCTGAGCAAACTTGTTTTATGCAGCTGCCCACTGATACTAAGGCTTGGCCAAGAGGGGGCAGAGTCAGCCAATTTTATCGCTCTGTACTGACAAGCATCAAAGCTTCAGCACTCCTGGGGAGGTAAGGAAGTGAGTAGGGCTTGATTACTTTCCATGACCCTATTTAGGGCCCCCTCGCTGAAGGGGGTGATCTAGCAGAGGACTCCTTTGGGTCCCTTATACCCCCCCCAAAAAAAA
>JAQZBX010067371.1:0-15941 GCA_029593785.1 Cabassous unicinctus
ACTTACAGGAAGTGAATGTGGCTCAAGCAGTTGGATGCCCACCTACCACACAGGAGGTCCCAGGTTCGATTCCCGGTGCCTCCTAGAGAAGATGAGCAAGACAGCGGCGATGCGGCGAGGTAACGCAATGAGATGACACAACAAAGAGACAAAACGAGGAAACACAATGAGACACAACAAGCAGGGAGAGGAGGTGGCTCAAGTGATTGGGCTCCTCCCTGCCACATGGGAGGTTCTGGGTTCGGTTCCTGGTGCCTCTTAAAAAGAAGACAAGCACACAACAAACAGATGCAGAGAACAGAGAGCACGCATGAACAATGGGTGGGGGGGGGAGAAACAAATAAAATAAATCTTAAAAAAAACAAGTACAATTATGAAAATGTGCTATCATCAATTGTAACAAACATTCCATACCAATGCAAGGTGTTAATAATAGGGTGGTATACTGGAATTCTGTATTTTACACATGATTGTTCTGCAAACCCAGCAAACTTCTCCAATAAAGAAAAAAAAAATCCAAATGTACATCAACAGGTGAATGGATAAACAAATTGTGGTGTACCTACACAATGGACTACTACGGAGCAGAAAAAGGAATGAACTATTGATATATAAAACAACATGGATAAAAGTCAAAACAATTATGCTGAGTGAAAGAAGCCAGATTAAAAAAGAGTACATGCTGTATGATTCTATTAATATAAAATTCTAGAAAATGCATTCTACAGTGATGAAAAGCAGATCAGTAATTGCTTTGGGATGTGGGGTGAGGAGGGATAGGAGGGAAGGATTAAAAGCAACAAGAAGAAACTTATGGGGGTGAAGGACATGCTTACTACATTTATTGTGATGGTTTCACAATACATGTATATATATACATATATATATACACACACACACACACACAGATCAAAACTTGCACAATTTTTGTACAATTTTTAAATTTGCAGTTCTTTATACATCAATTATGCTTCACTAAAGTTGTTAAAAATATAATATTCTAAGGTAACATTTTTCTGATCAGGGTGTATAATCAAGAATTGAAACCATGAATGTACCCAATTAACTCATTAAGGTCAGCAACCATTTAGCATGTTTTTGGTTTCCACCTCCTGCTTACCTTTTCCTTTATTCCTAACACACAGGTAACCTAGTACCATGCCTTACATAAAGAAAGCACTAAAAAATATTCGTTATAGAAATAGATTCATGGTAGCAAATAGATTTCCAGGCCTCACTGAAATTATCCAAAGACTAGGAAAAATTAAGAACTCTGGACACATATCACTGGGTATGTTCCTGGAGACTCAGTTATCCCATATAACATTACAAATGAGAGAATTCCCACTCTGCTCCTCCACTCCTACTGTCTATTAATATTCACTTCTCACTTATTCAGTACTCTCTGGTTTTCAGTGTAGGTTTATTTAAAATGTAAATAAGTATAGGCCAGGAAACTCATCCTATTTAGCTTAATATTTGGTGAGGGCTTACTATAAAATAATCAAAATATATAAAACTATTAGCTGCAGTTAAAATTTTTGTCACCAAAATTGTCCTTGAATTGAATGAAATGATGTGTGATGCACCTTCCCATACAGGTGGGTCATTAGCCTATAAAGCCAAGAAAGTACAGGATGGATCAATGATTCCTCTTTGCAGAACATGAAATACTAAGATTTTTGTATATTTCATCATAGTATATAGGGACAATATTAGTAAAAACAGATAGAAATATAAACTTAAAATCACAACCAAGGTACACTTTTGCAAGTGAAAACAAAAGTATGATAAGCAGAGTTTTCTCCTAAAAACCTCTACATCCTTTGTTCATTTATTTTACAATCTTCCAATATTCACTAGCAAGTGAACTGCAGCAGGCACCAAATTTTTAAGAAAAACTTATGGGAAAAAAACAAAATTGAAAGAATTACTACTGGCTTTTTTTCCTGTGAACTGGGATAAGATCACTATTACTAAATTTGCCTTATTCAGTAAAAGTTTAAGAATCCTGGGAGGCAGCTGTGGCTCAGTTGGTTGGGCTCCCATTTACCATATGGGAAGCCCCGGGTTCGATTCCCAGGGCCTCCTGGTGAAGTCAAGCTGGCCCGCGCCACGCGGTGAGCTGGCACAGCAAGATGATGCAACAAAGGGAGACAAGCAGACACAGAAAAATGCAAAGCAAATGGACACAGCGAACACAAGCAGCAAGGGGGGGATAAATAAATAAAAAAAAATTCTTGGGCCAAATATACTTACATCTTTTAGCATATTACCAAAAAAAAAGATCTGCCTGAAAATGTAGCTGCACTCCAGGAGTGCAGGTTCTCCTTTCCACTTCCCCTTTTACAAGGGCCCTCTTTCCACTTTGCTGAAGGCCAATCTCTCACTCATCCTGAATCTAACTATGGTATGTTGCCCTGGGATGCAAAAATTAAAAATAAAAAACAAATCCTAGGACACTAAAAAGGACAATTATAAATATTTTTCATTTAAGTACCCTGCCTCTTCCATTCCCTACTCTTCAGTCAAAGAAATACAAAGAAAAAAAAGAGCATCTTTAAGAAATACTAAAAGTGGCATTACCTTATCTCATTCAGGAGAAAAAATTCAAAGCAAGCTTCTATACTTTATCTTTCTATCTTATAATTTGAATTCAGAAGTGAGATGGCTGTCATGTGACATGTATTAACACATTTAATTTAATTGAAAAGTTAAGTCAGACTTTTCAAGCTGGCTGGCTTAATAATGAAAATTAACCTCACCAATTAGGTTATATGGTAGATATTCTCATAAAATGAATGAGTGTGGTAGGCAGAATTTTAAGATGGCTCCCAAGATTACCATACCCTGGTATATATACCACATATAGTCCTCCCCCTCAGTGTAGGTGGGACCTGTGAATATGATGGCTATCACTCCTATGATTACATTGCCATATATGTCAAAGGTGATTTAGGTCCCTAATCAGTTGACTCTGAGTTGATCAAACGGGTAATTATCCTGGGTAGGCCTGACCTTTAAAAGAGGGTTTAGAAATATGAGGGGAATCAAAGGCTTTTAAATATAAAAAATATATTAGAATAAAATTAGGTGGGGGAGTAGAATAAAAATTTGAGTTCACAGAGGAAAAAGGAAAATGTAAAATTTTAACTGTTAAAGAAGCACTTGCCATATCTATTTTAAAAGGATGATAGTGGGTATCAAATTATTATATTTAGATTCCATTGGATACATTTATAAAACTGATGGAACTGTTTTACTATTAAAAGGCAGTATTTATAACACATACAAAATTACATCTTCTGCAACTATTTGAACTTAAGATGAAAAATTTCACATAAAATTTTATGTTCACATAAAAATGTGCAAGTTTTTCTAAATCTTTTGGGGCTATACCAGGTGAAAAAGTTATAAAACTCCTAATTTGGGAGAAAGACTTGAGAAGACTCAATGTTGATTACACATGGGTCTAGTAGGAGGGGAGAAGAGTATACCTAGGTTTCTGGCTTGAGAAATGGGTATACCATCTATACTAGAGATATAGGTTTATGGTAGAAGATAATATTCTTGGTTTGGTTTATGCTGAGTTTTAGACATCTGTGAACACCTACGTAGAAAAGTTCAGGAAGCAGGAGTTGTGGCAGGTTTAGACAGGCTGCAAGGGAAGATCTCTCTAAAAAGATTATCTGAAGGAAGGATGTACCAGGCAGAAGAAACAGCAAGTGCAAAAGTCCTGAGACTAGAACATATCTATGTGTTGTAGGAACAAGGAAGCCAGTGTGGGGCTGGAGTAGAGCAAACAAGGGATGGTAGTAAATGAGTTCATAAAGGTAAAGGGGGTAGGGGTATAGCACCAGACTGCAGAAGCCTAGCAGGCATTGAGAAGATTTTGGCTTTTATGCTGAGAAGCACTGGGTGGGTGGGGTTGGCAAAGGAGTGATACGATCTCACTTATCTCTACTACTTTGAGAAAAGACTGAATGGAGCAAGGGTAGAAGAGAGAAAACAAGTTTAGAGGATATTTCAGTATTCCAGGAGATTGGTATTGATGACATGGTCTAAGGTAGTAGTAGTAGAAGAGTAAGAAATGGTAACTGAATACAGTTATAGTTTGAAGTAGAGTTAAAAAGATTTGCTGACAGGGAAGCGGCTGTGGCTCAAGCGACTGGGCTCCCATCTACCATATGGAGGGTCCCAGTTTGGTTCCCAGGGCCTCCTGGTGAAAGTGAGCTGGTCTGCACAGCACAGATGATGCAACAAAAAAGAGACACGGAGGAGAGACAGTGAGAAACACAACAAGCCAGGAAGCTAAGGTGGCTCAAGTGATTGAGTGCCTCTCTCCCACAACGGAAGGTCCCACTCCCACATCTGAAGGTCCTGGGATCAGTTCCCGGTCCCTCTTAAAGAGAAGACCAGAAGACAAGCAGACACAGAAGAACGTGCAGCAAATGGACACAGAGAGCAGACAGTGAGCCCAAACTGACAGATTAGAAGATATGGGTTATGAGAGAAAGACAGAATTCAAAAATAACTTAAGATATTTAGTTTGAGCTTGCGGTGAGGGGAGAAGGAGCTCAGTTTTGGTTGAGATGTCTTTCTCATATCTAGGCAGAAATATCAAGAAAAGAGTTAGATATTCATGTTCAGGAGAGGTCTGAGCCAGAGATATAAATTGGGAAATCAGCAGATATAGATAATATGTGAAGCATGTGGCTGAATGGGATCTCCAACCGAGTGAGTATAAGTAGAAACAGAAGTCCAAAGCCTAAGCTATCGGGGTCAGAATGATGTGGGCAGGGAAATGAAGAGGAATCAATAAAGAAGACTTAGAAGGAATAGCCAGAGAGAGAAAACCAGGAGAGTATAGTGTCCTAGAAGCCAAAGGAGGAAAAGATTTCAAGAAAGAGGAAGAAATCAACTGTCAAATGCTGCTAATGGGTCAGTTAAGAAAGCAATACAATGTGCTGTGTAAGTAAGGTAGTATTTGAGTTTACAAAGTGATTTAATGAAGAAAACTGGGGTACAGAAAACTGGGGTACAGAAAACTGTTACTTGGCAGATTCAAGACTAATGCTCTTATCTAGATCTTCACATTATTTTAATTGTGTTGCTGCATCTTTACACAATAAAATATGAAGTATATAGCACCTCATACATATCAAAAAGCTTTCTACTTACTATATGTTCTTTAAAAGAAGAAAAGAATTTTAGGTTGTTAATTTTTAACATGACTACATGAGATAATGCTAAGCCCATTAGTTCCATTAAAATTCCTTCCTGATGCAAATATGCAGGCTAACAGAGAATATAATCAAACTACTGCTCCCTTGAAAGAGAAGGCATGGTTAATATAAAAGACATATACTTGATTTATGTCAAGTAGTAATATAGGTAATGCTTTGCATACTCAGCATAAAACACATTAATGGAATATTATTGCTCCAAATATACCATACCAAAATTAAACTGAAAATAGAAGAAGGCTACTAAGTCATGGCTGACATGAAGCCAAACACAGCAAGTTATAATGCATTCCCAATGCTCATCAGTTCTGGCTGAACCCCTTGGGTCAGTTTGGGTCATTAATACTTTGGAGTGATTCCAAATGATGCCCTGGTGTTCCACTGTTAGACTCAGTGGCATTAGGAAATCCAGAATAGGCCTTAATCATCTCATGTCATTAAAATCAGTGAATCTATTATTAGTTTCTGGCTTTCACTTGGAATGGTCTTTTCAAAAAACAATTCTGATCAGATTCATCTAGTTACTTTGCTACATAAATAAACCCTGGATGGCTTCTCATTGTTCTTGGATAGAGACCCTAATCTGGTCTACCTATAGTCTACCACACTAGCCTTATCTCCTTTCCTCTTGGTTCTTTAAAACAAGTCATGTTCCTACCTTTCCCTGGGCCTCAAATCCTTTCTTTTCCTTTCTTTGTTTTGTTAATTCCTACTAACCTTTCATAGAATAGTTTGCTTTTTATTGACTGTCTCTCCCAGGCCTCCTCCACATTCCCATTTAGGAGAACAGGGGCCTTGCTACATCTTCAACATCAAGAATAGTGCCTCACACATAGGAAGCACGCAATAAATATTTGAACATATTCTCCAGAACCCAGCACAAATGTTACTTCCTTAAAGATGCCGTCCTGACTCTCCAATATGTCAGTAACAGAAATTTTCTCAAAGCACACTATTCTTTTTTTGTGGGTTCCAGGAAAGATGCAGTGCAATCTTCTGAAAAAAAAAGTCCCAAGAGATGTTGACACAAGAAGAGAAACACTAGAATCTTTCAGAATTCACAAAAACATTTCTGAATCAAAACCCCTACCCTCTTTTTCCTGCCATAGTTTGCTATAAATTAACCCAGGCATTCTCCTTCACCATTTGCACTTTTAGACAGATATCTACGAGTAAATTGTGATGGTCAGGGTGGGAGTGGAGTGGATATTTAAACTGAATCAAATTAGAATCAGGAACAAGTGACTCAACTTCTTTCTAGCTTGGCTCTCTATGACATTTGTTAACTACAGATGGTAAAACAACACAGACATTTTCTTTTTCACAGCTAGCCCCATGAAGAATACCTTACAGAAAAGTCATTTCCAAGAGAAATATGAGGAACTAAAAAAACTGATAAAATGACTTTAAGGTATGTTTTCCAAATGTAAAATGCTTACAATGATTTAGCACGTGCACTAAGTACCAAAGACATTTCAAATACACAGGTAAAAGATGCATTTACAAATATATTACATGCTCTAGTTTCTCCCAAGAAATATGGCAGCTTCAATGACCTTTGGGAGTAGTGGTGAAGGCATTTATGTTTCTGGCTCTTTTAAGAAGATACATAATTTAGCATAATGTTAACAATCCATGTATTATCTGTTAGTAGTGTTTTTTCACTCTGCTTTACCCTGTTGTTCCGTATGCACTTAAATGCCCTGGGGAAGTTTTTTTTAAAAAGTTAAAAAACACATTTCTATTTCCAAAATTATTTTTCTACAAATCTGATTTTCAACATTTGTGTTTCTCCATAGTGAAATTAATATTTAATGTTGGTTTAAAAAGTACCTTGCATTTTCAAAGTCAACAATGGTGACCTTGCCAAATACATACATACATATTTTTCATTTTTCATAAAAATTAGTCAAAACTTGAAAATAAGCAAAAGAAAGTATTAGGTGTTCTTCATTACAGTGCTGTGCTTGCACCTTTGAGTACCTTCTATTAACTGGGCTATTTTACAAATCTATAAGATTAACTGATAGATTTTTGTCTGGTAGAGATGGAAATAATTTCTGTACAGTGGAAAAGATAACCCCCCAAAGTTACTGCTCATGTCCTACAGGATATTAACTAATTTTGTATCTAACCCAACAATTTTATCTTAATATTCCTTTATTAAATTGCCTATAAATATCTAGTTCCTCAAATATTTATTTGAAGTGGTTTTAACATTTTATTACTAGTTCCCTCATTAAGAAATGAATTGAATAAAAATCAATATATAAGCATATTTATATATGCATTAGAGTCATGATTTTACCTTTCTGAAAATTATATTTTAATAGTTTTGGAGGTTCCAACAAGAAGCCCAAGTAGTCTAACATGATAGAGCCAATGAAACTACATCATTTCTTTCACAAATGCATATAGATACCCCTTACAGAATTCTGAGCTCAGAACTGCAATCTCATTTTTACATAAACTAAAACCTCAAAATTTAGAAAATTTTTCAATCTAGGTGGTAAACCCTTTTAGAGAAGAGCCTTTGTTTTTATTTATCTCTGTATTCCTAGGATTCAGCACCATACCAGGTACCTAAAATGTGTTCAATAAATGTTAAATTAATGAGTGAGCCTAGAGGATGCCACATGTTTAGTGGCAACACCAAATGGAGAAGGGAAATAGTATAGTCTAGTTCTAGCAGCCTTTGTAATGGAAGGAAGGAAGCTAAGTTATAGATGCTTTGAATGTAAAGACAGAGCCCCCCCCAGAAATGGCAGAAATTCTCATTATACAAAGACATGAGCGATAGATAGATACCAGAAGTGAACACATGCCGTAAAGAAACAGTGAACCTTGAGCTGCTTAAGGGCTACATCTTTAAGAGGGTGGCTACAAACCTACAAGTTGCCATGTCCCACATAGCACAGAACTGGAGATAATCTGAATTACTTTCACCACAAATTTTCCAAAAAGTGTGAAAACTGTTTTTCATGGGAATGTATATCTATATATAACAGCAGTAAATTAATAACTGCTTTCTAAATTAGAACAGAAATTGCTTTCGAAAATTCACCTCTCAGAGACCAAAGTTTCTTAAATGCATTTATTTCGTAAGAAAGGATATAACAGAATTGTGCAATAAGACAATACATTAACTACAAGGCACCTAAATTCCCCCAAAAGAAGCACAACACAAAAATGCAAAGAAATAAATCCCAACACAATGGACTAGGATTGGATGCTAGCCCTGGCTTTGCTTCCAGTTTAATCTGAAGAAATAAATATATCTGTGCATAAAAGATTATTAGAGTCAAATTTCCAACAGAATAAGTTATGCAACACACACTCAAATACTATTTGCTATCAGAGCTTTGCAAACAATACAGGTCTATCTGATAACTGCACTCACGCTTCAGTGTAGTGGAAGGGTCAACGACTGTCTAAGAATTTTCCCCCTTTGCTTTTAATTCAGCAGAGTTCATTCTCACCACACAACACACTTTCCATTTCTTTCCCTCTTTTTACACAGAAGCTGCACATGGAAGGAAGGTCAATTTAATTTAATACTTCAGCAACTATTAGACCAGTGAAATAGTAACTGCTCCTAATCACCTCCACCAAGGTCTTTAAAAAGCCGTGATTTGTGCTTGTCCCAAGGTTGGCATAATTCCTTAGAAGAATTATGAAAATAATGGAAAATCTGAAACTCTGAATGCACGAAGACAATGTTTGTACCTTTAAAGTTTACTTTTTTTTACTTATAGAAATTTAGTATGTGATGATTTATTTTCCAACTGCACTCTTTTAAATTAATGTTTATTTTTCTTCATTATTTTAAAACTTATTTTTTTTATTTTGAAGAAAAGGTGGAAGAGACTAAGTTTGCATCAATGGTAAGGGAAGCCCATGTTTAGCAGGTATAATAGCTAATCCTGCACCCACTTACAGTCTTTAAATTTGTCTTCATCTCACAAAAGTATTTATTATGGAAATGATAGCATGATTATCACCTTAATTCACCGATGAAGACTAACACGATCTACAGAAGAGATGCACCTTAGCGATGCACCCTAACTTGAAAGACTGTGTTTTATGAACTATCCTTTTTTTCTCCTTTAAAAAGATTTCAAGTTCTAAATCTCACCCAGTGAATAGTTCTCTTGTTAACAAGACACCTTTGGCAGGAAGTGAAGAGGTGCTTTAAACTTAGCTTAAGAATTGTAAAATGAATAAGAATATTACGACTCACTGACATTGTACACATGTGAAACACATCCATATTACAAAAAGCACTACCTCCTAAGTGAGTGGATACCCTTGACAAGCAATTGCCTATGGGGAACATCCCTAAAGAACTTATTTAAAAGTAATTACCCGGTTTGAAAATGTATTACTGTTTTAGAAATTGTCTAAATACCAGCGGGACTTTCTCTTGCCCAAATCCAGCCTGGGGACAACAAATTGGTCAACGGCGGAAGTTGCCTGACGAAATGACTGCAAGAAATCCAGTTCTATGATCATAACAAAACCTTCCTTCCGGGGCCAGGCAAAAAACTTGAGAAAACGTCCTTCTGGACGCAACAGGCAATTATGAGCCCCTCGTCGCCAACCAAAGAAACAGATCGGCCCTCGGCCCTCGGCCCTGGAGACCCGTGCACCAGGAGGACTTGCAGCCAGCTCCGCGTTAGCCCTCGGAGGGGCCGCGACCCGGCACCCGGCCCGCCTCCCAGTCCCGGCACACTGACCTTCCGCAGGGCCGAAACCAACAGTCCCCGCCATTTCGGGCTGTTCTCTTCGCTGAAGAATTCGTATGGCTGCGGCGCCTGCTGCATGGCCCCGGCGGCAGCGCCTCCGCATCGGGGGCGGCCCGCGGGCGGGGCTGGGCCGGCGGCCTGACAGGCAGGGCACGGGCCGCCCCGCCTCGCCTCGCCCGCGGCCGCCGCCTCCCGCCCGGGCCGCGGTTACCGCCGAGGCAGCTTGGAGGCGGCGCCGGGCGGGCGGGCAGAGGTCCGGGGCGGCTTCCTCGGTCCCAGAGGCTCTCGCCTCGCACAGCGCCCGCAGAGGAAGCGCGGCGGCCCGCAAGCCCGGACAGTCCCCGGCGGTGGCCGAGGCGGCGGCCTCCTCTCCCAGCGGCGTTAGTCCCCTTCTGAGGAAGCTCCTCCTCCTTTGTCTGGGTTCGCAGCCGGGCGAGGGTACAGCTCGCTTCGACCCCGCCCGGTCTCCCGCTACGGCTGCGGCGGGCGGAGAGCGGTGCTGGCGGCAGCTTGTCTCCTCATCGCCTCATCTCCGCCCTCCCAACCGGCAGCGCCGCCCGGCCCGCCCGGCCCGCCCGAGTCACCTCCAGATAGCCCTGGGGGACCCACCGGGCGTGCGCGTCGGGCGAGCTAGCCACACTCCGGCGCGCACACTGCTAGCGCCGCCGCCGACTCTTCGGCTGCAGCACAGTGCGTCGGGGACAGACGCCCAGCTCCGTGTCCCCGCAATCGCCGCTCGGCCCGCCCCCTCGGCAGGGCGCTCGTTAACCCTGCTCGCGGGAGATGCCCCACACGGAGCATGCGCGCCGCGGAGAGGACAGAGGCGACGGCTTGGCGCTGGGGTGCCGGGACCCTGGGGCTGGGTAGCCGGAATATACCCGACCCAGGGACGTGCGGGAGGCGGGGGCTATTCCAGATAGACTACCCTGCTTATTGTCTGCGTTTTACACATGGCCTCCTTACTCTCGACCTTCCCAATACAATCCTGACTTGTCCCACTCGTGGAGAGAGACGAGCACCAGGACTGCAGTCATCCGAGGCAGTATAAGCATGTGGAGAGAAAAAGACATTAGGGTTTAACACGGAATTTTTTTAAGCTCTCGATGGCTCTTCTGTATATAAGAAATAATAACTTTAATAGGATGATGTTCGAAGGGGACCCATGGAGATGAAGTGCAGAAAGCCTTTAGCACACAGGGTTAGCAAAGGCAGATGACAATGATGTTAATCAAGCTTAAATTTGAAGGTCCTTCATCAGTTTTGTAAAAATTTCAAGAGATAGTTCAGAACTTTTTCTCAGTGGTGTCCTCCCAACTTGTAAGTTTCAGATCCACAAAACCTGAATCTGCCCCTGGAGTCCAGTAATATTAGCAACCCAGAAGAGATCCCGACCTTAAGCTTTCCTGAGTTGAGGCCCAGGCTCTGGTACCTTTATCAGCATAAATTTCATCCCACTAACTATTCTGAGCACGTGAACTGTAACAAAGATTATAAAGAAGACTGGCGTTTATTTGCTATCCCAGTCACAAGCAATGAGGATGAGAAGGGAACGGAAAGAACGAATGCGAAAAATAAGTCTGCCACAGCTTCATCTCCAGGATTAGTAGCTGAGGAATTCTTTCCCCCAAAACATGCATCATTTGTCATATTGGTAGAATCAGAATGGCAGAGTTGAAAAGATTAAGAGTTCATTTTTCTGTTCTAGGTATCCACTGAGACAGAAATATCCTCTAATGAATGGCCACATACATATTCCCATGTACTTGGGGTAAAAGTAGGATAATGAGATGCTTATATTTCTCCAAATACCCTTTAAATCTATGAGGACAAAGACTTTGGTTTATGTAGAGGGTCCTTACTTCTCTTTCCTGTCCTGGAATCGCAGCTATAAACTAGTAGACCGTCAAACTATTAGACTGTATTGTATTTCTCATAGAGTAAAGTTGCAGTTTGGCAGTTGCATTCCGGGCCAAGGATACTGGAAGCCTTCTCTGGGCCAAATCTGGCCTGAAGACATATTTTGTTTAGCCAAGGTTGTATTTAAATGTTTTAATTGTTGTCAACATCTTAAAATTAAGAAATTTCATATAAAAATGTGGCTTTCCAGCTTCTCTTGACAAAGATGAGGCAACATTGAGTTCTGCTGCATTTCTGCAACGGAATAATCAGCAGGCACCACCAAGCAGTGACTGCCCTCTTTAGAAAAATATGCCGTCCCATTTCCATTTAGCTATACTCCCCCCTGGCACTCTTTACCCTGTTATGTAACTTGCCTAGTCTCTACAAGCATGTGAATTGTGATTTTTGGGATAGGCAAACAGAAATGTGATCCATGTGTGTGCAGAGGATAATCCAAGAATGACACCAGTAAAAATTTTCCCAACATGACTAATGGGCCATCTAGAAAAAAAGGTTAGATCCATATCCTACACTCGATACTAGGTAAGATTTAAATGTGAAAAATAAAGCCATAAAAATAATTGGTTTATAATCTCAGAGTACGAAAGACCTTTCTACTATAAAACAAAATCTAGAAGAATGACAAATTTGACAAAATAATTGTAACACACACACAAAACACCCCACAGGCTAAGTCAAAAGGCAAATGACAAACTGGAAAAATATTTGTGACTCATTTTTTTTAAGTTAATTTCCCTAATATATATAAGAGCTTCTACAAAATAATAAGAAAAGATAACTCAATAAGGGGGATAAAGGGTAAAGGATATGAAAAGACAGTTAACAGAAAAGGAAATATAAATGTCTCTTAACATATTTAAAAATGCTCAATTTTACTCAAATTTAGAAAATCCAAATTTAAATTCTGAGTTGTTTTTCATCTATTAGAATAACAAAGATAAAAAAGTTTGATTACACACTTTGTTGGTGAAGGTTTGGAGAAACAGGCACTCCAATATGGTGGGAATGTAAATTGGTTCAACCTCTGTGAAGGGTAAGTTGACAATATCAAAGTTGCAAAGCCAATTTGCAATTTTGACCTAGCAATTCTACTTCTAGGAATTTGTCCTATAGGTATACTTGCTCATATGTGAATTGATCTAAAACAAGGTTATTAAAAAAGAAAATAAAACAAGGTTATTTACTGCAGTGTTGTTCTATAGCAAAAAACAAACAAAAACACTCTTGAAACAACTTAAATAGCCATCAGTAGGAGTAGAGGACTGGTTCAATACATTGTAAATTCATACAGTAGAACATATAAAATAATTAAAAATGAACAAGGCCACTGTAGAATATTCTCCAAGATATACTGCAAAGTCAAAAAAGCAAGATGTATCATATAGTATGCAAAGTATGCTGCTGCTTGTGTAAAAAAAAAAAAAAAAGAGGCAGTATTTTATTTATATACGTAAAATGTCCCTACAAGGCTACACTAGACACTAACAAATGTTGTCTCTGGGGATAAGAAATGGGTGGCTAGAAGACTTTATACTGTGTACTTTTGAATTTTCAACCTTATGAAATGTCATCCTTATTCAAAACATTAAAGTATTTTTAATGAAAAATTTTCAACCTAATTATAAACACTTGATTACATCAAGTGTTACGAAATAGAAGTATTAAACACACTGGTATCCATGGGCATTAAATTTTTAATTTTTTAATTTTTTAAATTACAGAAATTCTAGGTTTAGGAAAAAATTATGTAAATAATAGTGTTCCTATATACACCCATATTATTGACACTTTGTATTAGTGTGGTACCTTTGGTATAATTGATGAAAGACTATTAAAATTGTAGTATTAACTATATAGTCCAGAGTTTACATTAGTGTGTATTTTTTCCGATATCCCACCCTATTATTAACACCTTGCATTAGAGTGGTACATTTGTTATAATTCATGAAAGAAAATTTTTATACTTGTACTATTAAGTATAGTACATCATTTACAATAGTTATTCAGTCCCATGTTTTATATTTTAATTTTTATTCTAGTAACATATGTGACCTAAAATTTCTCCTTTTAACAAAATTCACATATATAATTCAGTGCTGTTAATTACACTCACAATATTGTGATACCATCACCACTATCCATGTCCAAAAGTTTACAATCAACCTAAACAGAAATTATGTACAAATTAAGCATTAACTCCCCGTTCTCTACCCCCAACCCAGCCTCTGGAAACCTATATTCCAGATTCTAACTCTATGAGTTTGCTTATTCCAATTATTTCATATCAGTAAGATCATACAATATTTATCCTTTTGTGTCTGGCTTATTTCACTCAGCATAATGTCTTCAAGGTTTCATCCATATTATCGCATGTATCAGGACATCATTCTTTTTAATATTGAATAAATTGTATGTATATACCACGTTTTGTTTATACATTCATAGATTGATGGACACTTGGGTTGCTTCCATCTTTTGGCAATTGTGAATAATGCTGCTATGAACACTGGTGTGCAAATATCTGTTCAAGTCCCTGCTTTCAATTCTTCTTGCATATATACCTAGTAGAAGGATTGACGGGACTTATGGTAGTTCTATACTTAGCATTCTGAGGAACTGCCAAACTGTCTTCCACAGTGGCCTACACCATTTTACATCCCCACCAACAATGAATGAGTGTTCCTACTTCTCCAAATCCTCTCCAACACTTGTAATTTTCTGAGATTTTTAAAAAATAGCCATTCTAGTGGGTATGAAATGATATCTCATTGGGGTTTTTATTTGAATTACCATAATAGTTAGTGATGTTGAGCATCTTTTCATGTGCTTTTTAGTCATCTGTATATCCTCTTTGGAGAAATCTCTATTCAAGTCTTTTGCCCATTTTTAAATTGGGTTGTTTGTTTTTTTATTATTGAGTTGTAGGATTTTCTTTATAGATTCTGGATATTAAACCCTTTTTGGATATGTGGCTTCCAAATATTTTCTCCCATTGAGTAGGGCTTCTTTTAACCTTTGTGATAAAGCCCTTGGATGCACAAAAGTTTTTAATTTTGATGAGGCTCTGTTTATCTATTTTTTCTTTCGTTGCTTGTGCTTTGGGTGTGAAGACTGAGACCACTGCCTAACACAAGATCCTGAAGATGCTTCCCTACATTTTATTCTAGGAGCTTTATAGTCCTGGTTCTTATATTTAGGTCTTTGACCCATTTTGAGTTAATTTTTCTATATGGGGTGAAATAGGGGTCCTCTATCATTCTTGTGCATATCGATATCCAGTTCCCCCTGGACCATTTGTTGAAGAGAATATTCTTTCCCAATTGAGTGGATTTGGCAACCTTGTTGAAAATCAGTTGGCTAGGGGAGCAGATGTGGCTCAAACAGTTGAGCACCTGCTTCCCACATGGGAGATCTTGGGTTCAGCCCCAGTGCCTCCTGAAAAAAAACAAGTAAACAAATGAAAAAACACCAACTCACAGAAGCTAATGTGGCTCAGTGGTCGAGCACTGGCTTCCCACATGAGGTCCCAGTTCAATCCCCATCCCCGGTACCTCAAAAAAAAAAATTTCAATTGGCCATACATGTCAGGAACTTTTTCTGAACTCTCAGTCTGTTTCCATTGGTCTATATATCTATCCTTGTGCAAGTACCCTGCTGTTGTGACCACAGTAGCTTCACAATAACTTTTAAAGTCAGGAAGTGTGAGTCCTCCAACTTTTTTCTTCTTTTTTAACATGGTTTTGGCTATTCAGGGCCCCTTACCTTTTCAAATAAACTTGATAATTGGCTTTTCCATTTCTTCAAAGTAGGCTGTTGGAATTTTCATTGGGATTGCATTGAATCTGTAAATCAATCTGGGCAGAATTGTCATCTTAACAATATTTATTTTTCCAATACAATAGTAGGGAATGTTTTTCCATATATTAATATCTTCTTTGATTTCTTTTAGCAAAGTTTTGTATTTTTCGTAAGCCCTTTACTTCCCTGGTTAAACTTATTCCTAGATATTTTTATTCTTTTCATAGCTATT
>JAQZBX010067372.1:0-15947 GCA_029593785.1 Cabassous unicinctus
TTTTTTTTTTTCATTTTCTCCCTTTAAAAAATAATAGCCAACCCATTGTTTGTGGTTTTGATTTTCATTTCTCCCAAAGACTAATGATGTTGAGCATTTTTTCATATGCTTATTGACCATTTGTATATCTTCCTTTGGAGAAATGTCCATCCAAGTCCTTTGTCCATTTTTAAAATTAGGTTGTTTGTCTTTTTTTTGTTCAGTTGTAAGAGTTCTTGAAATATTTTTAATTTTGATGAAGTCCTTTTTATCTATTTGTTTTTTGTTGCTTATGTTGTTGGTGTAAAACCTAAAATCCATTGCCTACTACAAGGCTCTGAAGATGAAAATATTTCGTAATGCTTTTTTGTAAGAGTTTATAGTATTAGCTGTTATATTTAGGTCTCTGATCCTTTTTTAATTAATTTTTGTAACCAGTGAAAAGTCGGGACCACTTCATTCTTTTCATGTGGATTTCCAATTGTCCCTGCACAATTTGCTAAAGAGACTATCTTTTCCTCATTGAATGGACATGGAATTCCTATAGAAAATCAATTGACTGTACATGTATATATTTATTTCTGGACACTCATTTCTATTTCATTGGTCTATATGTCTATCCTTATGTCAGTTCCACAGTGTTTTAATTACTGTGGCTTTGTACTAAATTTTGACATCAAGAAGTGTAAGTCCTCCAACTTTGTTCTTCTTTTGGCTATTTGAGGACTCTTGCAATTCCATGTGAATTTGAGGATGAGCTTTTCCATTTCTGTAAAAAAGGCTGGAATTTTGATAGAGATTGCATTGAATTTTTAGATCACTTTAGTCAGAATTGAAATTTTACTATATTAGTTTTTAATCCATGAACATAGGATGTCTTTCTATTTATTAAGGTCTTCTTTTTTATTTCTTTCAACAATGTTTTATAGTTTTCAGTGTTAAAGTTTTTCCTCATCTTGTTTAAATCTATGCCTAGGTATTTTATTCTTTTAAATGCTATGGTAAATGGAGTTTCTTTTTTTTTTAATTTCCTTTTCAGTTTGTTCATTACTGATGTGTAGAAAGCCAATGACTTCTGCATGTTTATCTTGTACCCTGCAACTTTATTGAATTTGTTTATAAGTTCTGGTGGTGTTCTTGTGGATTCTTGGGTGTTTCTCTATATAGGATCAAGTCATCTGCAAATAGGAATCATTTAACTTCTCCTTTCCCAATCTGGAGGCATTTTCTTTCTTTCTCTTGTTTGATTGCTCTAGCTAGAACTTCTCGAACAATGTTGACCAACATCCTTTTTGTTCCTGATCTTAGGGGGATAGCATTCAGTCTTTCACCATTGAGTATGATATTTGCTGAGGGTTTTTCATAGATTCCCCTTATCATGTTGAGAAAGTTCCCTTCTATTCTTCGTTTTCTGGGTGTTTTTATCATGACAGGATGTTGGATTTTTATCATGTACCTTTCCTGCATCAATTGAGATGATTAGGTGGGTTTTTTCCCCCTTTCTTCTATTAATGTGATGTATTATGCTGATTGATTTTCTTTCTTCTATTAATGTGATGTATTACATTAATTGGTTTTCTTATGTTGAACCATCCTGGAATAAATCCCATTGGTCATGGTGTATACTCCTTTTAAGATACTGTTGGATTCATTTTGCCTGTATTTTGTTGAGGATTTTTGCATCTATATTCAATAGGGATATTGGTCTATAATTTTCTTTTCTTGTGCTCTCCTTATCGGGTTTTATTAGAGTAATAATGGCCTCAAACAATGAGGTAGCAAGTAATCCCTCTTCTATTTTTTGGAATAGTTTGAGAAGGATTAGTGTTAAATTTTCTTTAGGGAAGTGGATGTAGCTCAGTGGCTGAGCACCAGCATCCCATGCATGAGGTCCTGGGTTCTATCCCCTGTACCTCCTAAAAATTGTTTTTCTTTCAATGTTTGGTAAAATTCAGAAGTGAAACCATCAGGTCTTGGACATTTCTTTGTTGGGAGATTTTTGATTACGGATTCAATTTACTTGTTATAGGTCTGTTGAGATTTTTCTATTTCTTCTTACATCAGAATAGATAATTTCTATGCTTCCAAGAATTTGTTCATTTCATCTAGGTTTTCTAATTGTTGGCATATAATTGTTCATAGCACCCTCTTATAATCATTTTCACTTCTGTAAGGTTGATCATTATGTCCCCACTTTCATCTCTTTATTTATTTGTGTCCTTTCTTTTTCTTTGTTAGTCTGGCTAAAGGTTGGTTGATTTTACTGATCCTTAATTTAAAAAGAGCAACATTTTGTTTTGTTGGTTTTCTTGATTGTTACTATGTTCTTTAATTCATTTTTCTCTGCTCTAAACTTTACTATTTCCTTCCTTCTACTAACTTTGCATTTAGTTTGCTGTTCTTTTTCTAATTTCTTTAGATTATTGATTTGTGATCTTTCTACTTTTTAACTTTTGGCATTTAGAGCTATAAATTTCCCTCAGAGCATTGCCTTCACTTCATCCCATAACTTTTTTAAAAAATTAATTAATTAATTGATTTACTTCTCCCCACCCCCTCGTTGTTTGCACTTTGCTGTGTACTGTGTCTTTAGGAGGCACTGGCAACTGAACACAGAACCTCTGATGTGGGAGGGAGGTGCCTAATCACTTCAGCCACCTCCGTTCCCTGCTTTGTTGTGTCCATTATTTTTTCTTCTTTTGTCTCTTGTTCTGTCATCTTGTTGCACCTGCCCATTGCATCAGCTCACTGTCTTGCTTGTTTTCTTCAAGAAACACCTGGAAACTCTGCTCCCTGCTTTGTTGTGTTTTTCGTTATGTTTCTCGTTATGTTTTTCTTCTTGTGTCTCTTTTTGCATCATCTTGTTGTGTCAGCTTGCCATACCTGCCCATCACACCAGCTCACTGTCTTCTTTAGGAGGCACCAGCTGGAAAAAGCTGGTAAATGAGTAAAACCTACATGTGTTCTATAAATATGTTTTTCAGCCTGCTTTTTCCATATTATGCTACACAATGTAATAGGGTAATGTTGAGAAATGATGTGTTTTTATAAAGGAAGATATGAGAAGAATATAATTTTGTGGAATGGCACCATTGTTTAATTGACAGTGATCTGTTCTGCATTCACCACAGCTATTCTGTATCAGATATTATTCTAAGTGTTCCCTCTCTAATCCCCCACATGCATATACACCCTCATACAAATATACATTTTCTTCTTAAACAATTCCTGTGAGGTAGTTACTACTATCATTATTCTCACTGCTCAATAAAATGAGGTTAGGAAACATTAAATGTTCTTCCCAAGGTTACATAATCTGTAAGTAGGTAACAGATCTAGGATTAGAACACAGATGTCCAGGACCCAGGGTTTGAATACTAAATAATGATATCTTCCTTCCCCCTGAGTTTGGGTCATTTGCCCATTCAAGTCCATCATCATTTTGCAAATGAATCTGAGAAGATCTGAGGTATTCTCTTTACCAAGAAAATACTAATGTAAAAGTTTCTTCTCATGGAGTTATTTTATTTCTATTATATCTGTGCTTAATAATTCCTGACTCCATTTCTTCTTCCCCTCAGATAATCTGAGTTATTTTTCTTTCAGTAATGTTTACTGCATTTTTCAAGTAGCATTGGTGTCTATAATTAGGGAGTCATGAACAAATTTTAAAAAAAAATGAACAAGTAAAATAAATTTGTATCTATAACAATATTTGATGACTCTCACTAGACATATCTTAAAACACTATGTTTTTGCTTTTTGTTTTTCCTACAGTATCATAGCTAATTTTTCTGCATATTCTTCCAGATCTAAGTCAATTTAAAAAAATTTTCCATTGACACTTGAAAAACATGTCTTCATTTGTTTTTATTTATTTTTTCCAACTTAATTCAACTTTGTTAAGGGAAATTTGTTACAAGTCTAATGTAGGTTCATAAACTGGTATTCATCCATAAAAACCTGAAGGGAAAAATGAGAATCATTATAATTTGAATCATATGGCTTAGTGGTTTGTTGGAAGTTAGAAAGGGGATGTTGTCCACAATGGAAGTTTAAATGTTGATTTCATTGTTACACATATTACTGGACAATAAATTCACAAAAAGTCTGTTGTAACTTGGTCCTGGATGTAACTAGTACTTTATTCCTAGTAACTTCAGAAATAGACTATGAAATTTGATGTTTATTTTCTGTCTTAGTTTTATTAGGATTTATAAGTGGAAACAATGCCATATGCTAAAAACTATGAATTTACATCCAACCCACTTTAAATTTGTTCTTCCATAATTAGGCTTTAAGATAAAAATTATCTGAACAACAAAAAGTTATATTTCACTTTTATCCTATAAGATTGAGTAATTTTTCTGTTTATAAATGTGAGTTACACATACATTTTGTCCACCTCAAGACATGCTTTGCCAAGATAGGTTTGTACTTTTCTATGGGACGTGTTTTAAACTTTTAAACGGTAATAACCCTTTCACAAACAAAAAAGAATCACAAACAATTAAAAAATGTATTTATGCATTTGTCTCCTAATATCCTCACCACCATGCTTAATCCAAGCTTTTATCCTCCAAATCTATAGATGCACCTGCGGTGGGAACCCTGGCTCCCACAAGGAACCCCCAGAATACCCTCTGCAGACCATAGTGTTATTTCCACTCAAGATGTCTCAGGAGCTGAAAATGCCGAGAAGAAACTAGGAGAATGAGGTTTTATGTAAGGATATTAAAAATCGCTTAATGGGTTGAAAGAAGAATGGGATCCCTTTGTAGAGGCAACCATGCTCCTCAAGACAACAGGTGGATTGACGACCATCTCAGGGCAAACATAAAGCCAGGCAGGAACGTGCGGAAGAAGGCAGGGACACATGAAGGTAGGATCCCAAGATGCTGGGTCACCACTCAACAGCTGAGACACGGGTATGGGAAAACTCTCTCCTTTCCATTTCTGAAAACTTACTGAGATCTAAAATGGCAGAAGCTAACTCGAGAAGCATGCTCGCCTTCATGGGCAAACGAGCGCCAGAGATTAAGGGATCAAGAATCCATCTGCAGGGTTAATCAGGGGCACCACTGCTCCCAACATCACCTTGCGAGGCTTCCTTTTCTTAAGGTCCATCTCTGCAGTTTCCAGTATCACCAAACATTCCCAAAGCATCAAACAGCGAGAAGTGAAGTGCCAAGCTCCATTCCGGGTTCTTTCCCCGACTCTTCCCCTGGGTCTGCCAGTGCAGAAACACCACCGAAGGGACTGGAGCCACAGACTGGAACAGCAGGGCTACAGTGAGCTCCTGAAGGCGGGCAGGAGGGCGTGGTTTTCAGACAGGAAGGAGGGGAAAGAAAGGAGGAGTCGCGGATGGTTGAGGGGAAGCTTGCAGAGCTCTATCTGGAAAGAACTGGCTGCGCGGGATATCTAAATCCTTAGCTCCTCTAAAGAGAAGCTGGAACTGACTGAGAAACACCAAAGATCTGATCACCGAGGGGGGCGGTGGTCCTATCCTCCCCGCCGCGGCAGCGGTAGCTCTGACACGTCCTCGGTCCCCACCCCGGTAACAGGTATGACTGGAGAAGCCTGGGCACGGGCGCTGGCGCTGATGCTTCTGGACCTGGGGTCAGGTCTGCAAGGTACGAAGCTGGAGGATGGGGGCAGCAGAACCTCCAGGACTGTAGGGGAGAGCGATTGACTTCTCCGGTAGTACGCAGAGTGTCTGTGCATCTTCACGGCTGCTTCTGATGTTTGGCCCTGACCTGCAGCTGCCCTGTTCTCCTACCGCTGTCTCTGAAATAGTTACAGCCTGGTGCTCTCCATTTTTCCTTTGCGCGCATATGATTATTGCCTCTTTCTCTCTTGCTCTAATACCCCCGAGGTCCTGAATTTTTGTTGTTTTTCCTGTGATAGCGGGCTCCTTAAGGCCTCTTAAATTTCCTATAAAAACTTTTGCTGGGACTTCTAGAAACCTTAGCAACAAGTGAATTCGAATTATAGGAAATGATTTCAGTTCCAAGTTTTCCACTCCCATGAAAATTATTATTATTATTATTTTTATTTTTATTGTGGCTAAAAATAAAATTTTTCACAACACATGCCAATATTTGTAAAATTATATATAAATACATATGCATATATGTACATTTGTTTACATAAATGTTATTTGTTATATATGTTTATATATATATATATATATTTTAAAGGTGCTTAGTTTACCTAAACATTACTTAGAAATTACAGGGATTCCCATGTTCCCCACCTCCCATACCTCCAACAACATCCCACACCACCATCCCTCATCTGTGTGGCACAACACCCACAATGGATATACACATCCTGGGGCCTTGCCACCAAGCATAGACCACAGTTCACATCACAGACCGCATTCTCTCCCACACAGTTCTGCATGGTGTATGCTGATGGAAAATGGCCTATATCTGTCGCCGCCACGCCACTCAGGACAGCCTCCAAGTCCAAAAAAGCCCCAGTATTTCAACTGCCCCTCCTCTCCCTGCCCCAAAAACGTCCAGTGGCCACCGCTCCACCTCACTGTTACAATGTCTTCCATTGCTTGAATCACAATATGTCTACAACAGAACACCACCAAATCCACTCTAGTCCACAGCTCCTCCCCCAATCCTGAGGGGACTGGGATGGTGATGTCCACTCCACCTCCAAGTGAGAGAGGGCTTATATCCCGTGGATACAGTGGATGGGATTATCTTGCCTGCAGTTGCAGGCCCTTTCCATTCCCTGGGATGACCGTTGCCCATCGTCGTCTCCTCGCCAGGTTACTTAGTTGAGTCCATTGAGCTGTAGGGTAGGAGTTGCAGCTCCACCGAGATTCCAGGCACAGCTGGCACATCGGTAAGCCAGAGGCTTCAGTCTCTGGAAGTACACCTAACAACTCCAGCATCACATATAGGTTTGAATAGGAGGGACTGATGGACCATGTGCAGGGAGGACTTATTTGAGTCCAACTCTGTCACTCCCAGGAGCACAGATTCCAATGAAGAGCCGACTAATTAGGCATCAATCTCTGAGGCTATCCCCACTTATATAGGACCTGGGTGTCTCCAGAGTTCTCAGGTCCCTCTGTGTGGGGTGATATCCACTTTGGTGTTCTATGAGATCCTACTGATGTGTGCATAAGCATTACCTCTGGGATGACCTCCCAACTCTTTGAAGTCTCTTAGCCACATGAAATCATTTCTCTTTACCTTTCCCCCCTTTTATTCAAGGTCTTTTTTCAATGGTGTTGCCAGTTGACACTTGGTATTAATCTCTTGTTGCCAGGGAGGCTCATCCCTGGGAGTCATGTCCCACATTGGGGTGAAGAAAATTATTATTTGGGGAATATTTTATCCCTATGATGAATCAATAAATTAAGTTCTGTGCATGATAGCTTTCATATATCTGTTAGAATCAGTTTTGCTACTATAAAAGATCTCTCGGGGGAGAATAGCCTACCACCAACTTCTTTTATCCAAAGAACACATAGTTTAAAATATAGTTTTATGGTTGAAATAAAACAAAACAGCATTCATTAGCCCTTCTTGCTTGCTGATATGCTCATACTTATAAAACAGTATATGAAAAGTGGCTCGATCTTATCTTTATTTTCCTTATAGTTTTCAGAACTAAATCTGTCCTGTGTACAATCATCTGCAGCTTGAAATAAGTTATGTGCAACACATAAGTGTTTAGGGTATGATATTTGTCATTTTATCATCTTGTTGACTTTAAACTGTTTTATTAAGACAAATTTGTTCCATAAAAACAGTGAGCAAGCATGCAAAGTTGTAAAATTTTTAAAAGAACATTAAAAATCCATGTATTAGGTAATTTCCTGAAATAATACACCTTAATAAGGAATCATTGGTCAGTATGTTCATTGTTTTTCTTACACATAAGCCGGGTATTCTTGAATAATTTTTTTAAAAAAATACATGTTTATAGCTGATTGAATATGCATTTTTTACACTGAAACAAAATATTTCCGGAGTAAATGACCAATATGCACATAGGAGGATACGTCAATGTTTACTGAACATCATATCACCCCCTTTTTTTGCCTCATAAACTCTCTTATTAAGGTAAACATTGCTGCTTCCCATGACAAATTTGGTAAATTCTTTATGTTAAATAGAGTAGAGATAGAAAGGGAGGTGAGTGGAAAATATGTTTATTGGACATTTTCTTTTTTAAAAACAGCTTTATTGAGATGTAGTTGAAATACCATACTCTCCAACTTTTTGAATTGTACAATTTAATGGTTTAAGTATATTTAAAGATATGTGCAGCTATCACTACAGTCAATTTGAAAACATTTTCATCACTGCAATAGGAAGCCCTATAGCTATCACTCCCCTGTCCTTCTCAGCTCCCAAGCCCTAAGGGGCCACTAATCTACTTTCCATTTCTATAGATTTGCATATGTCTAGAAATTTTATATAAATGAAATCACTTAATATGTGTCTTTTGTTATTGACTTTTTGCACTCAACATAATGTTAGCAAGGGTCATTTATGTTGTGGCATGTATCAGTACTTCATTTTTATATGGATTAATAATATTCATTTGTGTGAATATACCACATTTTTCACCCATTCATGAGTTGATGGACATATTAATTGTTTCCATCTTTTAACAATTATGAATAATGCTGCTATAAACATTTGTGGACATATGTGGACATATGTTTACAATTTTCTTTGTTTTATGCCAAAGAGTGGAACTGCTGAGCCATATAATAATTCTATGGTCGATCAGTTGAAGAACTGCCAGACTGTTTTCCAATTTTACATTCCTATCAGTGGTGTATGAAGGTTCTGATTTCTCTACATCTTCACCAGCACTTACTCTCTGACATTTTTATTCTAACCATCCTAGTGGGTATGAACTGTTATCTTGTTTTGATTTGCATTTCTCTGATGACTAATGATATCAAGAAAATCTTCATGTGTAGTTGTGAAATAAGCATATTTCTGGACTTTCAAATCTATTCAATAGCTCTATATGCCTATCTTTATGTCAGTAACACAATGTCTTCATTACTGTTGCTTTTTAGTAAGTTATGAAATTAGGAAGTGTGAGTCCTCCTACACTGTTCTTTTTTCAAGAGTCTTTTGGCTATTATGGGTCCCTTGAAATTCCATAGGGTCTTTAGAATCAGCTTATCAATTCCTAAAATAATAATCTAGAATTCTATTAGGATTGTCTTGAAATTGTATGGCAATTTGGGGATCACTGCCATCTTAACAATATTTTAAGTGTTCCAATCTATGAACATGGGATACTTTATATTTATTTAGACCTTCCTTAATGTCTTTCCATAGTGTTTTGTACATTGCAGAGTATAAGAGTACACTAAGTATAATGTATTCCTAAGTATTTTATTCTTTTTATGTTAATGTAAATGGAATTATTTTCTTAATTTCACTTTCTTATTTTTCAAGTGTATAAAAACTTGAATGGATAAACTATATGAGCTATCCACATAATATCTACAAAAGACTTACCTTGGACCCAAGAATGAAAAGAGGCTGAAAGTAAAAGGCTGGAAAAAGATGTTTCACACAATAAGTCACCAAAAGTATTATTGGCCAATATTAGGTCACTACCCTAATATTGGACAAAAGAGACTTTAAATGCAAAAATGCAAAAATATTACAAGAGATACAGAAAGCCATTATATATTAATAAAAGGGGCAATCCACCAGAAGAAATAACAGTCATAAATATCTGTGCATCTAAGCAGGGTGTCCTGAAATGCATGAGGCAAACTCTGGCAAAACTGAAGGAAGAAATAGACATCTCTACAGTAATAGTTGGAGACTTCAATATGCCTCTCACATCAATATTCACAAGAACTATACAGAGCATCCAAATGGAAACACAAAGTGTGAACAATATGATAAATAAGGTAGAAACAACAGACATATATGGAAAAATGCACCCCAAATCATCAGAATATACATTTTCTCTAGTGTTCATGGATCTTTCTCCAGGTTAGAATACATGCTCGGTCACAAAATAGGCCTCAGTAAATTTTAAAAGATTGAAATTATAGAAAGCACCTTCTCTGATAAAAATGGAATAAAGCTGGGAAAATTTGCAAATATATGGAGGTTAAACAACGCACTTAAATAATCAGTGGGTCAAAGAAGAAATTGCAAGAAAAATTGCTAAATATCTCAAGACAAATGAAAACAAGAACACAATTTATCAAAACTTATGGGATGCAATGAAGACAGAGCAAAGAGGGAAATTTCAAGCCCTAAAAACCTATATTAAAAAAGGAATAAAGACCTAAAATTCAAAGACCAAAATGAACACATGAAAGAGCTAGAAAAAGAACAGAAATCTAATGGTAAAGCAAGCAGAAGGAAAGAAATAACAAAGATTAGAGAAGAAATAAATGAAATTGAGAACAGCAACAAAATATACAGTATCAACAAAACCAAACAATGTTTTTCTGAGATCAATAAAATCAACAATCCCTGAGCTAAACCAGCAAAGACAAATGCCAGAAGATTGTAATAAATAAAATCAGGAATGAAAAAGGAGTAATTGCTATGATTCCACAGAAATAGAAAGGATCTTAAGAGGATATTATGAAAAATGGTATGCCAACAAATTACCCTCTATGAAATGGACAAATCACTAGAATCACCTGAACAACTTACCTTGACTCTAGAAGAAATACAAAACCTCAATAAACCAATGATAAGAGATTGAATCAGTAATCTAAAATCTCCCAGGAAAGAAAATTCTAGGACTAGATGGATTCACTGTTGAATTCTACCAATTATTTCAAGAATTAATACCAATCCTGCTCAAACTCTTCCAAAAAATTGAAGAGGAAAGAAAATTATGCAATTCATTTTATGAAAACAATCATCCTAATTATTCACAAATGCCAAATGATAGAAACCAACCAGGTGTCCATCAACCAATGAATGGATAAACAAAATGTGCTATATGCATAAGATAGAATACTCCTCAGGTGTAAGAAGAAATGAATTCATGAACCATATGAAAACGTAAATGAAAATTAAGGACATGATGCTGAGTGAAGTAAGCCAGACTCAAGAAGAGAAATACATTATTATTTTTCACTTTGTGTAGTGGGTAAATAAGTGGAATCACTCTTAGCAAAGTCCCAGGTAATAGACCAGCATTTGGGGGGACTGAGACAGCCAGGAAATAGAATAAGATTTCATTAAAAGTCGTAAACATGAAGAATCATTTGAAATGATGATCACTTCTGAAGCTGACTTTTGGTTTGGAGACCTTGCCCAGCTAACTTTCATAGCCATTCAGTCATATGCTGAAAATTGTAGGGCTTGGATAGAAAGATTCTGGTCACAGGTGAAGGACAATCTTCCCCATGTAGTGTTGCTGGAGTTGATTTCTAGGTTCTTGGTTATGTTGTAAGAAAGAATTCATAGGCACACCACAGTTAGAAAAGAGTTGAATAAAGTACATGCTGACACATGAGTGCAGGTGTTCTCAAGATAGAGATGTGTGCCCTCTGTTCTGAGGTTCCTTTTTTATAGGCCAATCCAGGGATTTAGGGTTTGTTCTGATTGGCATAATTTAGACAAAGCAAGGGGAATTTATTGGGTGGTTTCTCTTTTCAGTTGCTGTCCAGTGATGATTGTCCTCTGGCTGCTGTCCATGAGCTGTCCACTAGGTAGGTAGTGGTGGTGAAGTTGTTCCTATAGCTGTTTGGTGTGTATTCTAAATTTCCCCCTCATAACTGGGTGAGTCAGCAGGCTGATTCATGCCAACAGACTGCTGCCTCAGCTTGTGCAGGTCATCAGTCTGTTGCCTCAGCCTCTCTTGCCAGGTAGTATTTGTGTGACTATTTGGTTTTCTACCCCTCTTCCTTAGGTCCTTATTCTCTCCTGCCTCCTACCCATCCCTGAGAACATTATATACCTTTAATCTTAAGGTGGAGTTGAAGGGTGAAAGTCATTCTTCTATATCTGCTTCTGGCTGATTAGGGGTTGTAGTCCCTGCACGACAGGATGTAAAACCCTTTTGCTATGCTACTGGCACTAGGAGGAGGGCTACTTGCTTTGATGGTTGAGCAGAAGTTTGTTTTGGAATGCATTAATCCTGGAAGAGATAAATTGAGTTAGGACAAAGTTGAATAAAGGGTGTTTTGAACTGGTTTCTTCCATATGAAGATTTTGGGCTAGAAGATTAATTAAAAGAGTTTTTAAGATTGTCGTATTAGTAGCTAAACAAATTGTATCTACAAAGGGAAAAATAGTAAATTAGTTATAAGAATAGAGTGTATAAGGAGGAAGCAAGGCCAATCAGTGCTTCCACAGGGTTCAGGCTGGGAAGGTGTTGTACTTAGCGTTGGCTTTTTGAAGAGATATTTCAAGCCATCCAATGGCTGACATTCATGCATCTCACTGGGTGTCTCTGTTGAATTGGCACTTCCTTGGACAGTGGGCTTTAATTGGGATAAATGCACCCACTTGGCCCTTTCTTTAAAATTTGTAAATTATATTTTATTTTTAAAGAAGTTTTAGATTCCTTAAATGATACATCAAAATATAGGGGAATTCTCATATACCCCACACCCTCCCACTCCCACACTTCTTCCCATTAACAACTTTCATTAGTGTGGTACATTTGTTACAATTGATGAACACATATTAAAACATTGCAACTAACCATGGTCAATGGTTTACATATAGTTTACAGTTTGCACCGCATATTTTTATAGGCTTTGGCAAACTATAATGGCTTGTATCCATCATTGCAATGTCATTCAGGAGCATGCCAATATCCCCAAAATGCACCATGGTTCAACTATTCTTCCCTCTATCTCTCCTCAGAACCTCTGGTGACCACTGCCTTTATATCAATGTTACAAGATCTTCCATGCTAGAAAAAAAGTCCATAGTTGCATTCCCACCTTATGTTTTTTCATTCCTCAATCTTGAATATTTTAGGATGGTGATGCCCACAGTTTCTGGCTTAGATTCCATGGGGCAGATGGTTCGAAATGTTTTGCTTGCAGTTGCAGATACTCTGTGTTTTGGGATGGGCATTGTCTGTTGTAGCAGTTTGGCAGTTTGATGTAATTATGAATTCCAAAAATAGATTTTGGATTATGCTTGTAAACTGATCTGCTAATCTGGGCATGATTAAGTTATGGTTAGGGCTATAACTGGGCCACCACCCTTGGTAGGTGGGAAATCAAATATTAAAGGCATGGCAAAGAACAGAGTTGGAGCAGTTTTGATGTTGGAGTTCTGATGAGGAAGGAGATAAGGCCCCAGGATAGAGATGAGCCATTCACCTGAGAGTTCACAGCTAGCCTTGTGGAGATAAGCAAAGCCTTGTGAGCCTCATAGTCTGCAGCTGACCTTGTGGAAGAAGTGGAGGAGCTGAGCCCAGAAAGAGACAGGGCCCTGGGAAGAGAGGAATCCAAGAAGCCTGAGCCCTGGCAAACATTGGCAGCTGCCTTGCTCCAACACATAGCAACAGACTTTGGTGAGGGAAGAAACTTATGCTTTTTGGCCCAGTAACTGTAAGCTTCTACCCTAAATAAATACCCTTTATAAAAACCAACTGATTTCTGGTATTTTGCATCAGTACCCCTTTGGCTGACGAATACATCCATCATCATTATTTTTTTAGTAGTTCTGGGTGAGTATGATGAAATGGAGTGTAGGTGTTGCAACAATGCTAAGATTCGGGATTCAACCAACATATGAACACACTGAAGATTTAAGTCTCTGGTACATATATTTAATGTGTATAGTGGTAATTATAGGTTCAAATAAAAAAGGCAGAAGAGCCATATATAAGAAAATTATAAATAAGTCTAATTCTGTTATAGTGGGGAACATATATTCCAAGGTAAGGACCACTGACAGGGTGTTGAATTCCTGAGATTATCTACCCTATAGTGTCTAGATGTCTCTAGAGCCCCTAGGAGCACCCCTGTTTGAAGCACTGTTTACTGTGGCATTCATTGAGATCCTGTTGAGACCTGCATAAGCATAAAGTCTAGAATGACCTCCCAACTCACTTGAAATCTCATAGCCATCAAAATTCATTTGCATTTAATATTTCCCCTTTTTGATCAAGGTCTTTTTGTCAAATGCAGTGCTAGTTGGCTCTTGGTAATAATCCCTCGATGCCAGGGGAGCTCATTCCCATTGGTACCCAGAGAGGGAGATCTGTTCTGAAACAAAAAGTGACAGTTGAATTTTCTCCCATGGGTCCTAAGACATGGGCCTCCTGTGGGCAAACTCCATGTTTGTCCCTCCATTGAAGCAGAACTTAATGCCAGTTGTGTCTAAGTTCTACTCACATTACTCTGGCAATTATTGCTCCACTGGGTATATCCTTCACACAGTAAGCATACTGCAGAGGATCCAGTGTTCCACAAGCTTGGCGTATAGTGCCCTCTGGCACTATCCAACAGATCCAGTCTGGGGACAATATTGAGCCATCACTGGCTGGTAGAGACACCGGAGTTTCAGAGCAGCAACATAGTTCCATTTACTTCAGGAGCATAACCAGATGTGGCATATAACTTTTTAGTGTTTTAGAGGTTTTAGTGACCTTCCTAGCCAATAACTCAAATAAGAGACACTGTGCTTGTTACTGTGGGCCTGGTTTAAATACTCAAGAGAGTCTGATGACACTGAAGTTTATCCCCTTATTATGTGGCCTATGGATATGTCCTCTGCTGTAAGGCACTATTTGTTGGCCATTTCTTGTTACATTTGTTGCTGGAGTAGAGAACAGGCCTCTCAATTTTGTATGATAAAAACTAAGTAAGAATATTTTATAGGAATACCCAGTGCCCTAGCCATCCATCACCCCATGGCAGCTACATAATGACCACTCTTTTTGTGTTGCCACAAGTCTGCTTCTTCTGCTGGAGTCGGGCAGACCATCCAGATACAGACCAGAGCATCTGCCTCTTGATTCCCAGGCAGAGAAGTTGTTTCTGTGACATATAACTTCTTTAAATTAATTAAAAGCATGACTAATATCATTATACTGTTATCTAATATTATGCAGAAAGCATTGTTAAATTTTTAGGAGTTTTATACAATCTTTAAGTATTGATATGTACATTTTACCCATATAGCTTAGATTAACAGAAGGTTAGACAATCTCTTTTAAATTTTGTTACATTTTCTAATCACTTTTCATTTAAACTTTATCAAATGAACTAACTGTTTTATTACTTCAGTTTTTACAAGGTTAAATAACAAAATTTTTGCAATAATTTTAAATGAAAAGATACCTACTAGGGTTTGACTTTGAGAAAGCAAAGTGTTAAAAGTTGTTAGGTTTGAAGACTTGTTTTTTTTTTTCCACAACCAAGGATACAAAAAAGGATATCTTAAAGTACAAGAAGCTATTTTGATAAAAACAGTCTTTCTGCTTTGTTTTCTGATTATTCAGGAGAAAACTCATTATAACGTTCTACTACAACAGATGAATGATTTAAGATAATTTGTCACTATAATGGAGAGAGAACCAGCTTTTAGTTTTGCATCAATATACTATTTGATTCTAAGTCTTTTAATGTGATATAGTTAGATCCATCAAATCTTACCCAACTTTGACCAAAAAAATTAATTTTCTGCAAAACTTCTGTACCTTCTGTATACATTCAGGTTTTGTCTCACATTTTTCTTTTTCTTAATAACCACTTGTTTTATCTTAGTACTAAATTATTTTTGTTTTTTTTAATAAAAAGAAAAGACACATTCTATATAATTTACATACTTAAGAAACCAAAATGACTTTGGAAACTGTCTCCCAACAAACTTCTTACAACATACAATTACCATTAAAATTAAACCTACTTGTCAGAATAATGACGTAATTTGATGATTTGAGTACCTAATATCATGCAATACTGGAACATTGATAGATCATAGAGAATGGTTTTCAGAAATATATCCTTTCTTTAG
>JAQZBX010067373.1:0-15947 GCA_029593785.1 Cabassous unicinctus
CTAAATAAATGAAGAATAGTTCCTGTTCATGGATAAGACTAAGCATCATTAAGATATCTATCCTAGCCAAACTGATTTACAGATTTAATGCAATCCCAATAAAAATTACCACAACATTTTTTACTGAATTGGAAAACATTTGGGAACCATCTATCCAATAGGAGCCTAATATCCAGCATATATATAGAAATTCTACATCTCAAAAATAAAAAGACAAAAAAATTTTTTTTAAATGGGAAAAGATTTACATAGACATTTCTCCAAAGAAGAAATATAAATTGCTATAAAGCACATGGAAAGGTACTCAACATCATTAACTATAAAGAAAATGCAGATCTAAACTACAATGAGATATCTGACAACCATTAGACTTGTGGCTATTAAAAAAAATAGAAGATTACCAGTGTTGGAGAGGATGTGGAGGAAAGGGAATGCTTATCCATTGCTGGTGGGAATGTAGAATGGTTCAGCCATTGTGGGGGAGATTTGGTGGTTCCTCAAGATGTTAACTATAGAACTGAGATATGATCCAGAAATCCCACTGCTGGGTATATACCCAGAAGAATTGAAAGCAGGTACATGAACAGATATGTGCACATGAATGTTCATGGCAGCATTATTCATTATTGCCAAAAGTTGTAAGCAACCCAAATGTCCTTCAATACATGAATGTATAAGAAAACTGTAGTATGTACATACAATGGAATATTACTCAGCTGTAAGAAGGAATGCAGTATTAACACAAGGGATAACATGGATGAATCTTTAAGTCCTTATGTTAAGTGAAGCAAGCCAGGCACTGAAGAATAAATGTTACATGAGCTCACTGATATTGTTTAAGCAAATTGAGCAGACTCACAGAGCTGGAGTTTGACAGATTGGTTTACAGGAGACAGAAAGGGAGTAGAGGTTGGTGAGTTGTTGCTCATATGGGAAAATCTGTGACAAGGTGGAAGTGTGTGGCCATTGGTGTAGTTTTAGAAAGTTGCAGTGTTGTGATGGGTTTGGTGGTGCTGGTCTGTGAGGAAGAGTAAAGTGGGATTTGGGTTGGAGTATCCATGGAAGGTAGAAGTGTGTAGTTCTGAAGTGGATGGACATGACAGTGGTGCAGCAATGCAATTGGATTTGGCAGTGCTGCACTGTGAGGGGTAGGAAGTAAGGTTGGGTTGGATTATGTGATTTTTCTTCTTCAATTTATCAAGGTGGTTTATTCCACTAATTGATTTTCTTGTGTTGAAACACCCCTTGCTTACCTGGTATAAAACCCAGTTGGTCATGTTGTATAATTCTTTCAATGTGCTTTTAGATTCTCTTTGCAAGTATTTTGTTGAGGATTTTGGCATCTGTATTCAATAGTGATATTGGTCTGTAATTTTCTTTTTTCATAGTATCTTTCTGTGTTTTGGTATTAGGGTGATGTTAGTTTCATAGAGTGAGTTTCATAGCATTCTTTCCTGTTCAATTTTTTGGAAGAGCTTGAGCAAGATTGATATTAGATTGTCTTTGAATGAATGGTAGAGTTCACCTCTGAAGCCACTTGGTCCATGGCTTTTCATCTGTGGCAATATTTTGATAAATGCCTCAATCTCTTCTCTTGTGATTGGTTGATAATGTCTTCTATTTCCTCTAGTGTCATTGAAGGTAATTAGTGTTTTTCAAGGAATTTGTCTACCTCATCTACATCATCTAGTTTTTTGGCTTACCGTTATTCATAATATCCTCTCTACCTCAATTACATGAGGTGCCAGTTGTAATGTCCCCCTGTTATTTGTGATTTTATTTGTATATTCTCTCATTTTTGTCACCTAAGGGTTTGTTAATTTTGTTGATACTATGAAAGAACCATTTTTTATTTTGGTGATATTCTCTATAGTTTTATGTTTTCTATTTCATTTATTTCTGCCCTTATCTTTACTATTTCTTTCCTTTGAATTGGTTTGATTTGGGAGTAGTTTGCTGTTCTTTTTCTATTTCTTCAGGGGAGCAGTTACATCTTCAGTTTTAGCTCTTTCTTTCTTTTTAGAAGTTTCTGGGCATTAAACCCAGGAACTTGTTTATTGGAAGCAGGCACTCAAACACTGAGCTATTTCCACTCCTCAATGAGAGTTGTTTTTTCATTTGTTTGTTTTGTTTTGAGGAGGTACCAGGGATCAAACCCAGAACCTAGTACATGGGAAGTAGGTGCTCAAACACTTGAGCTACATGCACTCCGCTATTTCATCATTTTTAGGTCATTAGAAAAAAATTATTGGGAAATTAGGGGAAAGAACAGAGCTTGCTGAGAAGTGGGAGAGGATGGAAACGTGCCCCAAGAATTGGCATGGGCTTCTATATGCAGACAGAGCAATCTGGTTTATGCAATTATCCTCATTAAACTATTGATTATCCCTCAACTTGCTAATTCCAAGGGGAAGGACCCCAACTTTAACTTGCTACCCCACCAATGTTAGGGGCCAATTGTGAGAACTGTTTGAAATATCTGGGGCTAAGGGGAGGTACCAGAAAGAGAAACTGGGACCTTAAGGCTAAGGACAAGATCTTGGTGGGTGTATCCATGGGATATAAGCCACCCCTCACTTGGAGGTGGAGTGGACATCACCATCCCAAACTCCTCAGAATTGGGGGAAGAGCTATGGACTAGAGTGGACTTAATGGTATTCTACTGTAGATAAAATGTGATTCAAGCAATGGAAGAAATTACAACAGTGAGGGTAAGCCAGTGGCCACTGGACACTTTTGGGGCAGGAAAGGGAAAAGCAGTTGTAATACAGGTGCTTTTTCAGGACTTGGGAATTATCCTGAGTGACATTACAAGGACAGTTATAGGTCATTTTACATTAGCATATGCCATGCAGAACTGTGTGGGAGAGAGTGCGGGCTATAATGTGAACTATGGTCCATGCTTAGTGGCAAAGCCCCAGGATGTGTATATCCATTGCAGGTGAAGTGCCACACTAATGAAAGATGTTTATTTGGGATGTTACGGGAGGTGTGGGAGGCTGGGAACATGGAAATCCCTGTTATTTTTGTGTAACATTTATGTAATCTAAGCATCTTTTAAAATATAAAAAAAAATAATTACAAGTAAAGAAAATTGCAGACCAATTAAAAAAAAAAGATCTTGGTGGGGTCTTGTGGGAATGTGGTCTTTTGGCCACATTGCCTGTTGGCCATGCTATGGCTCATCTCCTCATTTCCCTATATTAACCTGCCTCAACTCCCCCCTCATAGAGTTCATGTGCTTATTCTTAAGGGGCTGCTGAGGGGTAATGGTCATTATTCTGTAGTTACTTACTGCTGGTTAGTGTGGTAGTCCATGCCTAACATGGCATAAGCTTCTCTGGCTATTATACTGAGTTTGAGGGTAGACAGGTCCATCAACCTGTTTGGAACAAGATGAAATCCCCACATGACAAATAAGGCATTGATTCTTTAAGAAATGAAGTTAATTAGAATTTAGAAGATACATTGTCCCACAAAAAGGATAAAGAGGATTGTGATGAGCAGGCCCCAAAAGGGGACCAGCCATGACACACTGGTCCACAAATGTAAGAAAGGCCATGTGCCTTCAGAGACTGCATTCTCCCAAAGTTGATGGGAAACAGCATTCTTCCTTTAGTTCTTTTATGCTGTTGGTTAATTCTAGGGATAGACTGGGGTAGACCTGCTGTGTTTGGGTATAAACTGCCAACCCTAGTTCCCACAGCAGCAGTTATGCTTAGAATAGCTGGGAGAGGTAAGAAGAGAGACACTGCCCAAGTCATACACTCACAAAGACATTATAGGCACTAACAAGACAGGCATATGGCAAGCAAAATAAAGACAGTACTTAAGAGAGTCAGTCTCTTGTTTTATAGGCACTTTCATTAATTACTTAGAAAATGAATTAAATATACTGTTATTTTTATTATGTTAAATTTCCCTCTGCATATGATCTAGAATAGAAGAGATATAGGTACAGTATTTAATACAAATTGATGCATCCATCAATGCATAAGTTTCTCTTTGAACTGTAGTTAATAGATCTAAGCTCCAGATTTGCAATATCATACATGCTATCTATCCATGGGAGCAGGCCATAATGTCAATTTGCTTAAGGTCTACTTACATCCCTGTGGTAATCATTGCTCCACTTGATATGCTCTTCACACAGCCAGCATGCTGCAGCACCATTGATGTCAGAAAGAAACTAGGAAGGTGGACTCCAATATTTCACCAGCTTGGTGCATAGTGTTTCAGCGCTATGCATAGTGTTTCAGCACTGGTGCATAGTGTTTCAGCACAATGAAACAGAGATAGTCTGGAGGTAATATACCTTGTGCCACTGGCCAAATTGAGACAATGCTGGGTGCTGCAGGAGTCTGAAACTGCATCATACTCTATATCAACTTCAGGAGCATGTTCAGAGATGTAATGGGAACTTTTATTGTGTTAGGTGTCAGTGACTGACCTAGCCAATAACTCAAATGGAAAGGCAAGATGCAGGGTATGGAAAGTCTTGTTTAAATATACAAGAGAGTTTGATGATACTGAAGTTAATTGTATTAGTATGATGCAGTGTCTGTTAAGGCAAGTACAGATTAGAACAGAAGAGAGAATTTTACACTTACTTTGCTTAGGAAAGACTTAACTTTAGAATTGCCTAGGTACAAAACTCCCAGTGTCTGTCTATGGCAAAACCTCATGTAGGACCCTTCTGCTTAGTTCTTCCAGGAAAATCCCCAGGCAGCTGCTAAGTATGGAGCTAATTGGTTCAGAGAAATCCTGCCCCTGACAAGACATGAATTGGGGCTGATCTGGGGGTTATAGCACATTAGTTGCCTCCTGGCAAGGGGTAAAGCCCTGTGAAGTCTTTTTTACTGGAAGGATTGGAGTATTAGAAGGGAGTAGGAAGGGAGAGAGGAATGGTTAGGCACCTTTGAATCTTAGTGCATTTCCTCATCCCTTTAAGAAGACATGGTCAGTTGGTCTCTGGCCCTCAGATGTGTCTGTCCTCTCCTGCTCTCTTACACAACCTTAACTGGATTTCAGGGTCCCATACAGAGCACACATTCAGCTATCCTGCAGCCACATGGTGTGGCACAAAACGTTAGCTTCTTTTTAGACTATCAGTTGGCAGATCATCCCAGTTTCTAAGAAAAAACCCCAATGGGGAGTCTACTGGAATCCTGGAAGAGCCACCCATTACCCTAGGGGTTTATGAATGCATTCTTCAGTCTGATTGGCACCCCAACACTAGATGTGACTGAATGGATTGTTTGCTGTTCCAGCATCCTGAAAACTGGGGTACACTGCTTACTGTCCCCACATTCTGGGGATTGGGAGCTTTATGTCTCTGCATATCCCTAGAGCCTTAGAGGTCTTGGCACCATCTTGGTCTAGATCACAGGCTGAACACTCAATCTGGGCTCACCCTAGGAAAGGACCTGGCTAGGAACCTTTCTTTTGCCTACTTTTCAGAGGTCTTAGGAGTTAGCCATGAGTGAGCTCCTCTCATGGTGACTCCCAGGGTCCAAGATCTACAGTTAAACCCAATATTAAAAGTCCATTAAAAAACCTGGAGACTATTCTGTGACTTACTAGAAAGTAGCTTCAGGGAGCTACTAATGGTGGTACTCATGCCTTGCTATCAAATATATTTTCAGTTTCTAAGGCATTCTAAAGCATCTCACAGACCTAAAATGAGGAGAGCAGTATTTGGAAGATTAAAGGTATTTCTAATTAAAAAGAATTATCTAGTGGTCTAAGGAAATGATACAATGGGTGATAGCCATTCTGAACACACAGAGAGGGCCTGGTAAACTCCTGCCCAACTTAGGCCACATACCCAGACAGGTCACAAGGACTTTTTCCCTGTCACCCAGAATGTCCTTGCATCTACAGGGCATGGAGGCTCACTCCTACCACCTTTGAACAGGGAGCCAGAAGTCTGGGAAGACTGAGTTTATGTCCTGTGGGAGCCTATCCAGGGACCCCTTTAAAATGGCAGATTAAAATCACTTCTAATTAAAAGGAACTCACAGAGAGAGCCTGACACATTTCCAGCAGACTCCTGCTTGACTTAGGCCACATATCCAGTCAACTCTCAAGGGTGGTTTCACTCACTACCAGAACTGCCTTCGATATACATGACATGGTGGCTTTCCCCTACCACTTCTAAAGAGAAAGCCAGAAGTCTAGGTAGACTGAGTTTTGTCCTGTGGGAGCATAACCAGGAAAACTTTTTAAAAAGCAGAATCCAAAGAGTGCACAGAAAGGCCTTAATTAAAAACTCACCAGTCTCTGGTGTGGGTGGGGAAGCACCACTTGCATTTCTGTCTCCTGGCAATGGCTTGCCAAATGAAGCTCGGGAAGTGTTGGATTCCTCTAGATTCATGGCTATGTTGCATAAAAGAATTTAAGAAAATGCCAGCTGAGTAAGGCCAGTAAAAAGAGTTTATTGGGAAAGGAAGGAAAGAACAGAGCTCCCTAAGAAATGGGAAAGAAGGATGGAAATATGCACTGAGTTTTGGTGTGGGCTCCTCTAAGCAGAGATAGCCTCTTTCTTCTTTTTTAATGTAAGCATTGAGGGCTATAAATTTCCTTCTCAGCACTGCCTTTGCTGTGTCCCAGAGGTTTTGATGTTATGTCCTCATTTTCATATATCTCAAGATATTTGCAGAATTCGCTTGCAATTTCTTCTTTGACTCACTGATTATTTAAAGTGTATATTTTGAACTCCATATATTTATAATTTTCCCATTTTCTTTCAATTATTGCTTTCCAGCTTCATTCTTTTATGATCAGAAAAAGCATTTTGTGTAATTTCTATCTTTTTCAATTTACTGAGACTTATCTTGTGACACAACATATGGTCTATCTGGGAGAATGTTCCATGAGTGCTTGTAAACAGTGTATATCCTGTTGTTTTGGAGTGCAATGCTTTAAAGATGTATGATAGACCTAGTTTATTTACCATATTATTCATGATATCTATTTCTTTATCCTATGTCCAATACTGAGAGTAGTGTATTGAAATTTCCAACTATTATTGTAGAGACATCTATTTCTCCCTTCTGTTTTGCCACCATGTGTCTCATGTATCTTGGGGCACTTAGTTTAGGTGCCTAAATGTTTAGTATAGTTTCCTCTTCTGGGTGAATTGCCCCTTTATTAATATATAATGTCCTTTTCCACTCTTTATAACCATTTTGCATTTAAAATCTATTTTGTCCAATATTTGTATGACTACTCTAGCTTTTGTTTTTTGGTTACTATTGTCATGAAATATCTTTTTCCACATTTTCATTTTTAACCTAGTTGTGTCCTTATGTCTGAGATGACATTCTTGTAGACAACGTATAGTTCGCTCACATTTTTTTATCCATTCTATCAGTGAATGTCTTTTGCTTGGAGAGTTGAAGCCATTAGCATTCAATGTTATTATTGTAAAGACATTACTTACTCTATCCATTTTGTGCTTTGGCTATCTCTTTTTATATCTTACTTTTGTCTATCTTTTTACCCTTTAATTTACACTTCATAATAATCTTCATTTCTACACTCTTCTACAAGTCTCTTGCCCTTGCTTTTCCTTTCAGGCTGCATCACTCCCTTTAGTATCTTTTGTCATTCTGGTCTTTTGGTAACATATTATCAGCTTTTGTCTGTGAATATTTTGAATTCACCATCATTTTTGTAAGACAGGTTTGATGGATACAGATTTCTTGGCCAGCAGTTTTTCTCTTTCAGTTCCTTAAATGCATCATACCACTTTCTTCTCACCTCCGTGGTTTCTTATGATGATTGGTCATCACTTAATCTAATTGAGGCTCCATTTTAAGTGATGCTTTTCCTGTTTTCAAAATCTTCTCTATATCTCTGATATTTATTCTTTCTGCCCACCCATTGTCTTCTTAATTTCCTTTATCTCGTTAGTCATATTTTCTTATTTTCCTTCAATTCTTTGAATTGACTTAGGAGAGTTGTGCAATTACACTGATTAATTGTCTTAAATCCTGTTTCTCTTCAGGATATTTGGTTTGCTCCTTTGGCTGGGCCATCTCTTCACTTCCTAGTTTGGCTTGTAATTTTTTGCTGACATCTAGGCATCTGAATATGTTGTTGAATTTATTCTGATGGCAAATTTCTTTCTTGCCTTTTTTCCCACAAGTTTTCTTTGGTATATGGTTCAACTCATTTTAAGTCTTTAAAACCCTCCAGGTTAAGTTATCAAAATCATAATAGGGACTCACTAATGGTGTGAAGATTTTCTTCCAGGAGCTAGGCTACAGAAAAACCCAAAAGCAAGTTTGTGCATGCAGTTTCCAGAATGACAAGCAGATGGAACTCATTAGTATACCTTTTCCCTGAGGTGTTTCACTTTCCACTTTCCTTTATTTTGATCTGGCCAGAGCTGAAATTCAAAGCAGGCTCTACTTGCTGAATTCATGGAAGAGAACCTCTCTAACTCTCCCTCTGGTTTCCCTTGTAACAACTTACAGAGAGGAAGATGTATTTTCCCCTCTTGGTTGGCTGCAGTAAGACTAGGGTTTTACTCCAGCCTAATATATTTGGGGTATGGGAAGGGAGCCCTTCCCAGCCACTGTGGGGTTTGGTAACTCACATTTGTTGTTTTATGTTGTTCATGTTTCTGACCCTCAACCTATTGGAATTTTGTAGCACTGTCCTGATGCACTAAGCCCCAAAGCATGTCCCTTGGAAAACTTTTGGCACTTTCTCCATTGTTTCTGAGAGAGATATGAGCCCTGCCTGCCTACACAGATACCATCTTCCCAGAATGCTTCTTTTTATTTTTAATCCCAGTCTTCCTGCAAGGAATTCAAACTCTTTTTCCATATGGAACCAGTAAATCTGTTTCCCTGTTTTCAGAAATTTGAATATTTCCTGTTACAAAGAGTGAACTCTAAAATATTTATTTGATTATTTAATAAAGTAGTCTTTCAGTCATTTTTCTCAATTGCTTTACCTCTTCATTTTCCATCATCATAAGGGGATTTTAACTTCTTAATTATCTTAAAAATCAAACCAAGGTGAACAGAATGCATCTCATTGAATGCATTCAATGATTAAATGATTAAATCGGGTATCTGCAGTCTGTGCAATCAGGGTTTTCTCCCTGGAATGGATCACTCATTGGATTTATTAAATGATTTCCCTATAAAAAGGGAATATAAATAGAGATTGTATTCTCCCATAAGTAAATAAGCTGAACAGCACAGAACTTTAGGAGAAGAGCAAAGTGTGGCGTGTCTCTTGAACTTGCCTCAGAATTGAATAGACCTCAAGGTGGCTTTTTATTTGTTGTTTTCCTGGAAGTTCTCCAAATTATGAGGTGTGTCTGGGCATTTCCCCATTACCATTTATAACTACTGTCAATTTTTATACATTGATTCTATCAAAGTACTATCTTAAAATATTTAAATTTTATTGGTATATGATTTTTACTTCTCCAGTTAATAAATTTTCTTAACAATTGAGGTCAGCCTTTTTCAATGAGATGCAATTAGTGGGTTTTTCCTCACCTTCTGTTTGCTTTTCAATTCACTCTGATGTGGCTTACACATTCTGCACTTACATGCACTGACCTTGAATATCTGTTTACATCCAACTCAATGAAACTACTAAAAGCATCTTTACCTTACAAGAATCCTCAACAAATTCCCTGATCCTCCTTCTATGATCCATTTCTGTCCTGGTCTTCTAGGTCACAACACTCTCTTGGATTTTTTCTAGCCCCACATTACATATTTCAATCTATTTCTGAAATATTAAATGTTGAAACTCATTAGAACATAGTTCCAATCCTTGCTTTATTTCTATCTTTCTATGTAGGCATTAACTTCTGTTCCTTTTACTTGTCATCTATGGTTGTAGAATTTACAAATTCCTGTCTAAATATCACATCTGAGTTCCAGACCTGAAAATATATTCTTCACTGAGATTCTCATTATTTTATCATCAGTATAAAGGACTCATCACCTTTTGAAAATCTTGATCTTCTTATTTGGTTATAATCAAAACCAAATTGAATGAAATATCCTGTCATGTGGTTGCTCAAAAAAGAAAATTTGGTGTTATTCTTTTAAAATATTGGTATTTCTATGACAGATTTCCTATCTCCAAAAGTGAAATAAATCCAGATCATGTAACAAGTAACCTTGCATTTTTTCCTTTAAATTGTCACTTCTTAAGTGCCTTTTAAAACCCATAGGGCCAGATGGTATGTTTTATTTGCTAGAATTACTCTATGCTTTTGGATAGGTCTAGCTCAGAGCTGTCTTCCAAAATATACAAATTTATATATATTTTAAAAAATCACCTTCTAGAAAAATATTCCCTGGAATTGATAGTGATCAGAAGCATCTGTGGGCTTGGTGTTTGGCATGGCATAATAGACAGACGGAACTAGGCTAAGAAGGAAAAGTCATTTTATTGGCTACTGGCAGATAGGAGATCTAACCAATCTCAAATTGGGCTCCTTGTTGAGGGGTTTTCTTGCAGCTTTTATAAAGATTTGCAACAGAGAAAGTTATTCATTAACTTGAGCTCTCTGGGAATGGGCTGGGGAGTTTCTCTGGCGTTTTTCTTTGGTTAACATCAAAATACATAATAACCCTTGGGTCTCTAAATCTTGTGGTGATAATGATAATAGATTGAGTGAAGAATTACATGTTTACATTTTTTCTTTTCAAAGAGAAACTTACAGGTATACTTAATACCAAACTAGACAGTTCTATGTGTTTTCCTACAGACGCTTTATGTGTACCCTATGGTGCTTGGTAGATTTCACATACATTACATTTTAATCTTGCTATAGAAACTAGGCTGAAAACACATAAGGTTATACAAGAAAGCCATGAAAATGGAATAATTGATTACCTAAAATGCATGATTCAAAAGTAATGAAATGCAATTATTTTCATTTCAGTAGAATGAATTTTAAAAATGGCAAAATATACATTGTATATAAATACCTGTGCCTAAAATGGAGACACATTGCTTCATTTCTCTACAGAAATAATTTATTCTTCTATTTTTTGAGATATATTTGAATAATTTTGTAATCAACTCATGATTGCTACTAACTAGAGAGATAATTGGTACTAGGCAAAGTGAGATCATAGCCAAGGGATAACTTCTAACCTCCACAACTTTTCAAAAGACCTTTGATTCAAAGCCTGCTTTAGGGAGACTAAATTGAAAAATAAAGATTGTGAAAGAAAAGCAGAAAGTTATTGTCCTCAATTTCTTTCATTAATTGGCTTATCTTAAAAAGAAATAAGTGGAAATGACTGACAAATATTATCTGCAAATACTTTATATTTTGTTCTTATGTTCTTGTCCTGCTTTAGTGTATTTGCTCTCTTAATGTCATGTTTTACTGGTACTGCTAGTAGGTTTTAGTTTGTGCACTAAAATCCATGGTCAGTAAGTACTGATTAAGATTGCCAGGTTCCTACCATTGCTTGTTCTTTTATATGTCTTGAGGATTAAAAAAACAAAAGAAAATAAGCATATTGCTGTGCTAATACCTGCTAGAAGTTACAGTTTTGGGAGGCGGGGGCGGAAATGTGATATTACTTTTTCATAAAGATCCATACTTATGGGAACCACTTTTCTGAGGGATGGATTATAGAACCATATATTACAAACTGGATATTCTGATAGAAATCAATGCATAGTGCTTAATTTTATTCAATAGGCCTTGTGCCTTAAAATAAAGAATATAGCTCTGATTACACTAATGCATCTAAATGGTCATTAATTGCTATTGCAAAAAGTCATAAAGGAAAAATATTTTCTGGAGCAGCTTCTTTGATAGTGCCAGTGATTATTTAGTGCTACTAAAATAGTAGGCTTTGTAAAAATTCAAAATAAACTGAATATACTGTTAAAGCATATATAAGTATACATTGATAATAATTTTAGTTTAAAAAGATTCTTTAAAACAACTTATTCATAGGAAAATCAACAATGAAACTGAATCATTTATTTTGGGAATCCCTAATATTTTGAAGTTTGAATGTAGATCTGATATAATGAGACTTATACTGGATAGTCTTTCCCTTCCTTGATAGTAAAATGTATAGACTCTTGAAAATTTAAAATTTTCCTTGTATATTTTTTCAGCACAAGCATTTCTATTTTTATAAAGTCACATGGATGACTGAGAAAATATTTGTAGATTTCAGTTATTCTCAGATATGCAGATTAGTAAGAATCTTCTTGGTATATGTACTTTAGGATACTTTACCAGGAAAACCAAAATCCATAAAAGTGTGGGGTATATTTGAAAAAGCAGGAAGGTTAGTTTTTAGAGATTTAGAAGGAAGTGAATGACACAAGGTGTGCCTTGCGTAGATTAACATCTGAGTTAATCAAGATGTTTCTTTTGAGTAGGAATGATGATGTTACCAACTACATAAGGAGAGTTTGCCATCCAAATGTTGTTTTATATAGAGGCAAAGAAGTTATGAACTACACATGTTGTGAAAGCAGCCTCATTAAAACTTGGATTCCTTACATTCTAAGTTCATTTGTGTTCTCACAAATAAGGGAGAGAATCTTCACCAGATGAGAGAGTCCTCACTTATTTTTAAGTGATTTTAATGGATATGTATTATTTAATTTGACTGCAGGCATTGTGCCCAGGGCATGTGAGGTCAGGTTAACTTATTGTGGTTATACAATATTTCTAGAGATATAGTTATATGACCATTTTCAAAAGGAAACTTATTTAATCTATTACCACTCAAGGAAGTGTTTATGCAGTTAGACCAGTGGGAGAGACCAAAATATAAACAAACAAACAAATAAATGTACAATGAAAAATTATGAGTGACCTTAAGGCATAGCTGAATTGTAATATAGGCTATTGGAAGGGCAATCAGTACCTTAGATTGGGACTCAATGAGGAGATCTCCATGGAAATCACAAAACAAAGACTGAAGGAATATGAATATGATGTGGGAAAGTGTTTGAGGAGATTTCCTTGGAAATGAAAGATAATTACAGTGTTCAGTGTTGAAATAATAGTTAACATGAATATGTTTGAGTTTTTCTGAGAGATGTATTCTTATTCAATCCTTGGATGCCTGAAAGAGTCCTAACTTAAAATTACTTAATTTGAAGGGAAATATTTTGTTAAAGTGGTGAACCTCATTACATTAATCTTGATTGGCCTCCATGTTAATCAAAGAGTAAGCTCTAGAAGAGCTGAATTTATTTTAGATTTCTGGGATCATGATGGTTGAAATATCTTGAGAGATATTTGATATTTTTATGCCTCTACCTAAGAAAATTGAGAAGCACACTGTCATTTTAGAGCCAGAAGTGGAATAAATTGAAGCAATTGTGTAGATGTGTGAGATTGTCATGATAATGTACAGAAATGGGAGAGAAAGGGGGCTGCAATTCATCCTTGAGGTGTTTTAATAATATTGTTTATGTAATGTCATGCAGAACACAAGAGGAAGGAATGACTGGAGTAACTTGAGTACATTCCAGGGACTGAGATATCCAAGGAGTCTAAGAAAAAGGAATTTCCCCAAAGGTCCAATTTTTCTTTACTTCCAAGTTATAGACTGAAGTACACACACTTGATTTATTCATGGGGAGCTTATTGGGGATGGTAGCATGATTTAGTTAAGAGGAAATCTGTGATGTTATTAACTCATCATTTACAGCTGTGTGAGAAAGGGGTCAAGGTAATTATGTAGATTGATTATGAAAGAAGGAAAAGATCAGGCACAAGAGATGAAATAGGCATGGGGGCATTTGAGTTCAAAATAGAATTGAAACAATAAGGTTTAATGATGAGGTGATTGTGATAGAGATTTCAAAAAGAAAGAGGAAAAACAAGAATTTAGTTGGAGACATTCAACTTAATCAGGTGACAAGCCTCTTCAATGAGCAAGAAGGGGTAACTAATGGGTATGAATGCAGGAATAACTAGAAATTTTGGTGTTAATTTGAGGTGATTCTTTAAAAATTACATCATTCTCCTGGTTATTATGATGTTAATCTCATCTGGTAAAAGTAATGTGAAATGGGAGAATATGGGGTATTCAAACTATGGGACTTGAAGTGATTATGGAAATGGAAGGATAACTCAGTTATCAAGATGTAGCCTTTTCCCCAGATCTATCTGAAAGCACTAGGAGTTGTGATTCTATATTTAGTCATAAAGCAAGATCTTAGTAATGTGCTGTGTCACATGCAGTAATAAACTTGACAGGGAATTAGAAAATCCTCCTATGTGGGCAGATGTGGAAAATAGTAAGATATATATTGACACAGAGAGAAAATACAGTTCTTAGGAAGCATATACTGAAATATGTATGCTTGCAATTCATCTGGCAGAGAATATTCCATGAGGTAGAAGCTAATGTCTGGAAAGTTGGTTCAATGCAATGGAAGTTTCCTTTGAAAGGAGAACCCATGCATGGATTTAATTGTAACAAACTATATGAAGAGGAAGTTTTGATAACAGAGTGAGGATCTGGTTATTTAAATGAGAGGTGACATTCCATGTAATACCTAGGTGTAGCATGTAACCCTTAAGATATTTGAAATTGGGATATAGGAAGAAAAATTTTAATCTAGCTCTGTCTTTCCTTGCCACATATGTTTGTCATATTACTTCAGATCTCTGAACCTCTATTTTTGACATTTGTTTAATGAGTAAATTAACTTTTATCAGCTGGGTTACTGAGAATATTAAATTATTAAAAATATGTAATTCTCAAAATATTGAATGCAGTCATTTTCTTCCCAGACTTGAGGTAAGATGGCTGTTAATCCTAGATCTGATCAAACCCATAATAGTATATATATTTTTTCTCTTTTTTTATTTTACTTTTAATAATATATATTTCTAAGCTTCCTAGTTGATTTCCAAAACTACTGGCGTGAGATATAGATCTCAGTGTTGACCAGGTTGCTTTGTTAGGTGTCACATTTGGAAGAACTAAGATGTTTTAGGACAAAACATAAAGTCAGTTTCATGGTAGAGCAGTAAGAGAGTGAGAGACCAGAAGAAAAAAATGCTGTGAGAAAACCAATGCTGGTGCAAAAAACAGTAATTGAGAAATTCCAGTCTGCTTCCTCTTGTGATGAGGACCCAATTCCAGAGGTGATTTTGGCCAGGTTTCCTATGTTTTGGAATCAGGGATGAATGAAACGTCTCTGAACATCATGGGCTAATTAATATAATTCATGGATTTTTATGTGCTTATCTGTACAGTGAAGGTAATCATATCATCTTTATTAGCCAGAGAAGACAAGACCTCCAGCATCTTGACTCCGGGACTGGAGAGCCCTCCCCTTATTTCTCTTGAGCACACCTCATGTTCATTTTGCTGATTGTACTGGGGGTACTCCTGGGTGAAGTGTTTGGCAGTCATGACAAATAGGCCTGAAAGTTGTGGTCAAGACATGAATCTTAAGATTCTTTCTCCATTCTCAGCTTTGCCCACCATCTGCTTCTCTAGTTGTGAGGGAAAATCCAGAGGAAGATAGATACCAGCTGAAGTATTGACAATGCAATCACAGGTGAGTATGGAATTCTTTAACTGAAATTCCACCTCTGTTTCCAGCAGATAGGAAGATTTCACCAATTGGTGTGGATATTTCAAGTGTATTCAGGAGATATTCAAGGATCTAAGCTTAAATTATGTTTATACAGGACTCTAATAATTATGGTAATTTAGGGACTGAGCAATGAGTAATCTTCCAAGGTAATCACAAGAGTTGGTTCCAGCTTCCATAAAGACTGTATTCTCTGAAAAGATGACAGATATTTTCTTTTTCTTGCATATCCTTTGGCCTCCTTGGATAAATAATGAATTAATGGTTCATGTTCATGCCTAAGATTAGACCTGGCATGTAATGAATAGAGGTGACAGAGATGAACAAGAGAAGTTTATAGTCAGAAGAGAGGCTGA
>JAQZBX010067374.1:0-15949 GCA_029593785.1 Cabassous unicinctus
TTATTTCAGAGACTTTTGCCATAGATTAAAGATGGGCATAGTTTTATATATCGTATATGCTTAAAGCTTTGCTCATAATCCTAAAAGACTTTATAGAGTATGATTGCATTTGCATTACAAAATAGTACAAATTCATTTGATACACATTAAAACCAAAAATAATCAGTGTTTATATCTGGTTAATGATAATTTTAGTAGTTTTAATTTACTTTGGCTTATGCATCAATGGCTTTGAAAATTTTGATAATTCATGTGAATAATAGATTCTACAACTCTAGTGTTTCCTATTTCTAAAAGATAACAAATAATAGGTCTGTTTAATCAAGGGCAGATAATCCTTGCAATAATGGTTTCTGTAAATAGATTGGCCCTTTATTAACTATTAGATAATCAAGGAGGGGTTTGTTATGTTAATACCTGTATATGGATTAATGGCATTGGGCAAGGGGCCACTCTAACTAAAAGCCTGGACCACAAAATCATCAACATAGAAAGCATAAATCACACCTTTAGCACACTCCATTATTCAAACAAAATATTACTAGAAGCCCCTGCCATACATGATTTTTTTCTACTGGTTAATGGCAAACAATCGGGGTGTCCTTCTACAAGACAGCCTAGAAAGACTTCTCATGTTTCTACTTGGTTTCTTCATTTTGACTATCATAATATCTTCTATAACATTTAGATCAATTTATTACCTGCTCTTTGGTGGTCTTCTATTTAGGCCACTCAAATATCCCAAGAAATCAAGCTCAAAACTGAGATCAAGAATCAGAGGTTACTTGTAACATATATTCTTTGAAATCCTGTCTTCACTAAGTTTTGAGGCCCTGGATAAAGGTCTGTCAATTCCTCCTCTTAATCAGCTAATTAAGGCCAAGCACCAATTACATGTCTTATCAGGCTCTCATACACAGTTGCCACTGGGCACCAACCTAATCTCCTTAGGAGAAGCTACCAAATAACTAGGTACAACCCTATGCCCCAGAGCCCACAGAACTATTCAGATTAGTCAATAGAGAGAGCTCTTAAATCCTAGCTAGCCCTACCTTGTCTGCTATACTTAACTGCCTCCCATGGCTCCAGATTGTGATTATCCTCTCCTCAGCTGCAATGCCCTGTGTAGCCTTGTGGGCACCCTTGTCTTGTTTGAAGCTATATGTAATAAGCATCTCTGCCTTTCAGACTTGCAAGTATTTTTGTGTTGCTATAATCATACCTAATATCTTATAATTTTAAACATGCCCATATCAGACATGGCACTACAGGATTCACCATGGGAATTTGGGGCATACATTAAAGTCAGATATGTCAATGCCCATCTAACAAACTTCTTGTGGGATTGGAAGGTGATTGAAACCCATGAGTAGATATCCCAGTGTGCTTACTTGTAGTGTCCACCTGTGATCATGAAATGTGTGGACATGCAAAGATAGGCCAAATTTAGACATAATTATCTTGCATCTTCCAAAGCACACAATGCCAAGAACTGTTCTGTCTGCCAACAAGAGAGAAACTGCTTGTTACTATGAGGAAGATTCCCTGAGGGAAGACTACACACATTGTTGGCAAAAAAAACTGATGTATCCTTACAGGAACAGACACGATGGACTGGGCTCTGCTTACCCTGTGCTAGATGCAAATGCTCAAAATACTACTTTGTCCTTGGCATTGGACATGTTAATTATAAAAAGTCTAGACATAGATCTCTGAAGGAATCCACCCTGCAAAGTATTGTGGGGATCTGTCCAGCAGAGCCTGCAGTGACATAAACAATTACTCTGAACCCAAAGGTTGAGAGCCATGAGAGGCAGAAGAGCTGAAGAAGCTGTGCTCTTGAGCTGATCCCCAACATGGTTTTTATTCTCTTTTTCACATAGCCAAAGACCAGGGTGTATGTGCAGGGGCTCAGGTAGGCATAGAGCATGTGAGGGTCATAAATAACTTCACAAGAATTCCAGACTGAATAATGGGGTGGCAGGATTGCAAAAGCAATTAGTAATATGGTAGGGGATAAGGTGGTAGCAAAGGTCTAAGATAACTGATTAGCAGAGCAAGGCAAGAATGCTAATGGAAGGAACAAATAGTAGAGAATTCTCTATGTGGACAGAGAAACAGGCCTCCAAACTATTTCTTAGATGTGAAGATCAGAGGGTTCCCACAATCTCTTTGCCTTTTTTGCTTGACATTAATAGAGTGTCTTGGATTTATGTATTCAGGCCTTCCATCAGGTTTTTTTTAAAAAAAGATACTTAAATTACATGTTACTTAAAAAATATAGGGAATTCCCCCATGCCCCACTCCCTACATATCCCACACTTTCCCACATTAATAATGTTCCTCATTAGTGTGGTACATTCATTACAAATGATGAACATGTTTTGGAGCATTATCACTTAACATGGATTATAGTTTGCACTGTAGTTTACACTCTCTCGCACAGAATTCTGTAGGTTATGGCAAGATATATAATGGCATGCATCTGTCTTTGCAATATTCTTTAGGACAATTCCCAAATCCCAAAAAAGTCCCTCTATTGCACATGTTTTTCCTCCTCCCTGCCCTCAGAACCTCCAGTGGCCACTGCCTCCACATCAATGATATAATTTCTTCCACTGCTAGAATCACAATAAGTCTATAGTAGAATATCAATAAGTCTACTTTAGTCTATTGTTCATTCCCCAATCTTAAGGATTCTGGGATGCTGATGTCCACTCCACCTCCAATTGAGAAGGGGCTGTGATCCCATAGGACCAATGGATGTGACTCTCTTGCTTGCAGTTGTAGACTGTCTCAGTTCCTTGGTATAGTAGTTGTTCATCATCAAATCCTTGTTAGTTGTCCTGGGTAAGACCATTGAACTGGAGAGTAGGTGTTACAACCCCATTGATATTCAGGGCCCAGATGGCACATGGACAGGCCAAAGGTTTATGTCTCTTGGATGTACACATACCAATCTAGAACTAATTATAGGTTCAAATAGGACAGAAAAGTCATGTGTAGGGAAACCACAATTGAATCCAACTCTGTTAAACTGGCGACAATAAATTCCAAAGTAGGGCTCACTGGCAAGGCACCAAACTCATGAGCTATCTGCCTTGACTATAGTGTCTGGATGTCACCAGAGAACCCAGGAGCCCCACTATTTGGGGTAGTATCTACTTTGGCAGTTAATGAGATCCTGCTGAGACATGCATAAGTATTACCCCTGGCATGTCCTCCCAACTCTTTGAAGACTCTTAGCCATATAAACCCATTTGTCTTTACCTTTTCCCCTTTTGGTCAATTTTTTTGAGGATTATTGCTAGTTGGTGCTTGGTAGCAATCCCATGGTGCCAGGGAGGCTCATCCCCATGAGTCATGTCCCATGCTGGGGGGGAAGGTAATGTATTTATGCTGAGTTCAGCTTAGAGAGAGGCCACATTTGAGCAACAAGGAGGCTCCCAGGAGGCAACTCTTAGGCACCCTATAATACTAGGCTGCTTCAATTTCAAGTGTAAAGATTCATAAGCACAGTCATCAATATCAAGGGCCCATCAATGGACCATCCTAATTCACTACATTGCCCCTGTACTTGGAGGATTCTTGCTGATCCATTGGAGAATGTGGCAGAGCTCTCCAGGATGGGAATTTGATATTCCTCTGGTTATTGTATTTTTGGGACATCTTTTGTCATTGTTTCAGTAATTTTTCTGGCCTTTTATCTCTCTCTGCTGTTTCTGGAACTCATAGTATAAATATATTGATGTACTTGGTGTTCCACAGGTTACTCAGCTTCTGTTCATTCTTTACCATATTTTTCTTCTGCTCTTTTTCCTGGGCAATTTCAAATGTTTTTTCTTTGAGTTTACTGATAATTTCTTCAGCCTCCTCCAATCTCCTCTTGAATTTCAATTCAATCTCTGATTGTATTATTCAATTCAGTTTTTGTATAACTGAGTTCCCAAGTTTCCATTTGTAATTTCTCCATCATTATTGAAAATTTCATTTTTTGTTTGTATAGTGTTTTCTTGATATACTTTAATTGTTATCCAGATTCTCCATTAGTTCATTGATAATATTTATGAAAATTCTATGATCTTTGACTTGTAATTCCAGAGACTGTACTTCATCTGTAATATTTTCCATAAAATTATTTTTCTTCCCTGACTGTTCCATACTTCCTGTCTTTTTGTATATTTTGTATATTTTAATTGAATGCTGAACTTTCTGAATATTATATTATGTTTTTCATTCTGGAAATCTAGTTCTCCCAGTCTTCATTCCACAGTCTAAGAACAAGAAGGAAAAATGCAAGGAAAGAAAGAGTAAGAGAGAGAAAAACAAAGAGAAATGATAATATACTAACAATCAGATAAAAACACCCACACAGAAAAGGAAAAAATATGAAGTACACTGTCTCTTCCCAAGTCTCTTGTTATCTAATGTTGTTGGTAAGTCAAAAGCTCTGCTTTCAAGGCCAAAATATAAGCCAGCATTTCTGCTCACCCCTCAGGGATCTGCCACAACCAAAACCATAAAGCAGAGAAAGACAAATGCAAATTAAAAAATAGAGTATAAGAGAAAGGGGTGAACTTGTTCTTTATGTCCATGTAGATCCTGATGCAACACCAGAAAATGCTGCTTCTGTGGGAAATTGAGGCTGGCATTTGCAATCAGGGAACTACCAGAATAACAACACAAGAAAGAGAAAGTAGAAACCCAACCAATGAAAAAGTGTGCTGGTCTTAAGCCTGGAAGATGCTGATGTGAGACCTGAAGCACCTGTTGCTGATGGGGCTGACACCAAGATCAGAGACTACACCTACCATACCAGACCATGAATTACCCACACAGATAAGGAAAAACCACACTAGCTCTTTACGACCAGGTGGATGCTGGTGGGACACTGTCAGCACTGCTACCCTAATAGCCAAAACTGAGGCCAGCTTCCACAAGCTGGTCCCTCCAAGATCCACTAAAGTGACCTCAACCCTTAAACACAAATTTGAGATGAGGAGGTTTCCTCTGCCAGTCCTGGCACACCTGGCTGCTACTGGGTGCTGGACTGCCCTGTAGCAGCAACAGCCATATCTGCAGCTGCTGCCACTGGGCTGGACATTGGGAGATGGTCACTAGTTCCTGCCTTCACTTATGAAAGCTGAGCTCTGCAGCCTCTTGCTTCCTCTGCACTCCTGCAGTTGTTCTAAAAGTCCATTCTGGTCCTAGGGTTACCACCTAGTTAATTTCAGCCTCCTTTTTCAACTCTTTCATTTTTTCAGTGGAGGGAGATCTTTGTACACCTTTCTGCTGTGCCACTCTGCCTGCCAGCTTTATCCTTAATAACCAGCGAACTGTGTAATGAGAGATTGAGCTGCAAGGCAACAAAAACATTTATTTGGGTTACAGAATTGCAACTTGGAGAGCACACATTCAGGTAACAACCCAAGTCATGCCCTGTCTTGGCATTTCCAGGCAAGGGTTTCTAAAGGGAAAGATTACATAAATTGTTCATCGTTGGTGAATGTTTGGAATGCTCCAAATGTCCTTCAGTTTGACAGTTTACTGTGTTCTTTATCTTGTGGTTTGTTTGTGATGTCTGGATGTCCTTGGAATTTTGAGGCTTTGCTCACTGGCATTTTGTGATATCTGGCTGATATTTCCCTGAGAGTAATCTCCAAAATGAACTCCTGACTTCACTTGAATCTCTTCCCATAATAACTCTGCTTTATTCCTTTTTATAAACCCAAAACTGTAATTAATCTAAATGTATGACAGTAGAATGACTGAAGGTATCATTATCTATTCATAAAAGGAATAGTCCTCAGCAATATAAGAGGATAATAGTCTAATTCTTAAAATGTGGACAAACATCACAGACATCCCATGTGTGAAAGAAACCAGACCCAGTGTTCTTTATATGATTTCTCAACATGATGTTCAAGAACAGACAAAACTGACCTCTGGTGAGGGAAATCAGAAGAGTGGTTGCTTGTGAGAGATGTGGTCAAAGGGGTGGGGAATGAGGGAAATCTTCTGGGGTGATGGAAATGTTTTAGTTTTTGAACTGGATGTTGGTTACTTGTGTGTGTGCATTTTCAAAAACTCATTGAATTGTCATTTTGAGGGCCATGTATTTCAATGTATGTAATTTTTGCCTCAATTTAAACATTTTAAAGAGACACTGTTCAGAAAGGATCCTTCCATCATGGTCCCTGGCAGAGTGATTGTCACCCACCAGAAATTCAAAGGAGATGCCAGTGAGCAATAGCCCAAGCACCCCTCTGCTACACACAGTGTACAGTGTACAGTGTCACCATTCCCTGGCATCCATGGGGTCCAGGTGTAGAGTACAGTGGAGCCCACACATGGTACGTGCAGAAATATTCCCTCCTGTAAAACAGAGATATGTATACCCCAACACCATTGTAAGAAAGAGATAATATGAAAACACTGGTTTCAGTCACTTGACAACAGGCTGTGAAGATCAGGGATCCTTGAGAGAATACACAAATGAGCTGATTGCCTCCTGCTTGTGGCCTAGAAAACTTTAGCAGACTCAGTGTAGCCCAGGGGATTCCTGGAAGTGCCCCTGAGTTCTGGCCATGGTCTGGGTGTCTGGGAAGAAGGGACAGCTCCCTTTGAAGGCAGAGTGGCAGAGTGAGAGAGCTGCATGGAGAGGAAAGAGCTGCAGAGAGAGCTGCAGGGAGAGAGAGAAAGAGAGAAAGAGAGAGAGGACATCAGAGCTCTGCAGAGGGTTCCCCCTATAGCTTTGGCTAAATAAAGAAAAAAACTGTACAAGGGCTTAACCAATGGCCTCAGAAGACAATATGAGACAGCAATCTGCAGCACAATCCTCAGAGAACACCTGAGACTGGGAACAGTTCACGTTTCCACCAAGCTGAATGGAAGAAGCTCCCAATTCAGAGGTCATTGGGCAGAGTGTTTAGAGGGCATTGCCTCTGAGGAGGGGAGGAATTAGACCTGTATTAAATGTTGTTCTGGACACACCTAACAAAGATTAAAAGAAAGTCTCAACATCACCAAAGTGCTTCTCAAAACCAAGCTAAGAATACTGAAAAGAATAGAGCAAGGAAAGATGATGAGGCATGTGGGCACAGGAAGAGGGCTTGGAAAGCCATAGAAAGTAAGTGTTGGCTATTTCTGTATTTAAGCAATCAGGAAAATAGTCAAGACCTTTTACTTAGTAATTCCAATTCTAGCATCTTCTCCAAAATCCAATTGCACCTATAAACACAGTCATCTCTATAATGATGTTCACAATGCTGTTGTTTGTAACACCAAAAGACTGGGCATCTCCTATCCAGCTGATGTTAGTTAAATCACTTATGGAAAATCCATGTAAAGGAGCATGGTGCAGCCTTGAAAGAGAGTGAAGGTTATCTGTATATGTTGATAAGAAGCATTCTGAGCACCAAAATAAGTGGCTAAGTGGAAAAATCAAAGTGTACATTAGAACTAAGATCCACCCTGTCCAATTCAGCAACCATCAGGCACATGTCTGGACTGAGAGGGGCAATAAGTGTTAGAAGATTGCAAATACATCATATGAAAATAGAAGGAAAATATCACTTTAATGCATTTTATATTTATGACATGTTAAATGATAATATTTTATATATATTAAATTCAATGAAATAGATTATTACAATTATTTTGACTAATTACCTTTTACTTTTTTGAAGTTGCTCCTAGACAATTTAAAATACATATATGACTTTCATTATATTTCTCTATGGCAACACTGGACTTGAGTGGGCTACCACAAATACACACACACACCTTATTTTTATGATGCAAAGAAAATTTCTGGAAGGAAACACAAGAAATATTTAACAGTCATTGTCTCTGGTGGACAAATACTGTATCTGAGTGGGAAGAAAATTATTTTATGCTATTTCTTTGCAAAGTTTGAATAAAGACTGCAACCCTGTAATATGTTTCAATAATGCTATGAGAAATAAATTAATTGGTACAGTGCTAGGGCTGTTCAGTTTGTAAAGTGCTTTCTCATCCACTATATCTTCTGCATTAAAAGTGACTAAAGTTCAGGTGAACTGAATGTGAGCAGATGGACAATGAGGGACTTTGGACAGTCTGTTTACATGGATCTATCCCAGGTGTAGGGGTCCCTTTGCCCTTCCTCCTATTCTACCTCTTGCCATCATAAAGCAGACATGATTGCTGCTCCAGCTGGAGCTCCAGAAGCCATCTAGGACCATGAGAGAGTTTTAAGGATGGAAACCACATACCAAGATGCTATTGCAGAAAGTAAAATGATCACTGAACTGCCATATTAGGCAGTTCAGGGTCAGTATGCACTCCCAACCTCTACATTCCTTCTACATGTAAGGAGAAGAAAATAAATTCTACCTTGTTTGTGCCACTATTTTGGGTTTTCTGCTGATTAAAATCTAATCCTAAGTGAAGCACTAGATTTGATGCTGGTTGACCATGTGACTTTGGACAATATCTGCCCCATCGCAGGGACATGTCCCCAACTGCATAATGGCAGAGGCAGGGGTGAGGGAGGCTTATGTGATCTCTGAAGAGGGCTTAATTTTAGAGGCTTGTAAAACATGAGGGAAGCAGTGTTGGGAGTGGATGGGACAGAATCCAAGCTGGGAAACTTCAGCCCCTGGGCCCAGAGGATGAGGTCAGAAGTTTGTAAAAACATAGGTGTCAATCATACCAGGAAATAGTATTGTTTTGAGGTCTCTGAAGCTTTAGTAATTTGGGAGGTACCGCTTTAATGAATATAAGACAAAATTACTCAAAAAAATTCCTACGGCTTCCCTTGCAATGGGGTCCCTGAATCTTAATCTTCTCATTGCTCCTATGTATTCAGTCATCACTCTCATCCTTTGTAGTCATACATCATCATGTAATCTCTAAGGCCTTGTGCAGGACATATTTGTTCACACATCCTCTGGTCAGCAATGCTATTCCCAGTGTGTCTGTCCCACCACCTCACAATTCACAGTGACTCACTTCTAACATTTCTCCTCTACAACCTCTGCTTGGATTCACTCTCAGGAAAGGGTGACTTTCTGTTTTCTCATAGGAACTCCACCTCATCTCTATGACAGCATTTACCTTGTTGATACCATTTTTACTCCCTTCCAGCTCTAAGCTACAAGAAGACATGGAGAAGGTACAAAGTGCTCTCTCATGTTGCTGTATACATGGAAGGCATTCTGTAAATTTCAGGTGAACGACTGTGTTAATGTAAGGCAGCATGACCCTGAGATTTGAGCATGGAGGAATTCACTCCACCCAAGTTAGCCCAAGCAAGAGTAGTAAGTGACATTAGGGATGGGAGCCCTGCCTGTGCACTGACTTTCCTCAATAACTTTTTTGACAAGTAGTGAGCTCTGGGCCTTCCAGCCAGGATTTCCACCCTGGGAGGAGGCAGATGGCCACCATAGCACCAGCACTGTGCAAAGGAAGACCTCTTCACCCTTGACTGACTCTCAGATTCTGGGCTTGGGTGGGAGTGGACATGTAACCCCTAAGCTTGCTCCAGCTCTGGGTTGCTGAGGCTGTTATGAGACAGCCTGGATCATGTCCACTTGATCACCCTTGTTACTCTCAATGTGCAGTGCATGACTCCAGCAGAAGACATTCTTTGTGTTCTGTTCATAACAGGCTCTCCAGGATGCTTCCTCCTCCCAATGCCAGTTTAACTTCACCTTTCTTCACCTGGGAAAAGGCCAAGCATTTGCTGATCTTACAGTCCCCTCTTTTTTATGAAAACTGGTTACACTTCCAAAACAAAAAAGAAGAGAGAGGAGTTATATTGCTTTACATTTTTCTCAAGTTCTTTATAAATTGATTTATAATTATTTATTGTGTAAACACTCTTCACCTGGGAACAGACCAAGGCTTTTTCCATCTTAGAACACCCTCTTTGCCTGCCTTCATTGATCTTCCCTTAACTCACTCATCCATGTTGGAATTATCTTAAAGACTGTGCCCAGAGAACAACTTCTTGGGGTCTTCTACAAAGCTCAAACTTTGGGCTCAGCTTGATTTAGACTTTCCACAACATCAGTTAATTTGAGTCACCTGGCTCTGATTCTAATTATAATGTGGAACCATTGGAAGCTTTCATTCCAAAGAGAACATATCTGACTTTCATTTCATTACAAACTCTTCATGGTGCAGACTGAGAGATGAGATCCAGAAGGAAGTTGTCTTTCCCAGGATCACACAGCCAGTACCCAGCCCTGTTGTGCTTGGTATTCCAATTATGAAAACACACCTTCTTATAAATATGTTTCTTTTACCTTTTGAGACACCAGCCCACGTCTTTTAGTTATCTCACATTCACTTGATGACCTAGGAATTAGAAGCTAAAATATTCCCCATTGTGTAGGTGGGGAGGCTGGGGAGGTGCTGAGAGTAAGAGAGTAAGGCTAGAATCTCAAAACTGATAAGAAGTAGCCAGGATTGAATCCAGCTCTATCTCTTCATGCCAGGAGTCCTGTCTGGACCCAGGCTTTCTCTGGCAGCTGTGGGGAGGGAGATGGTGAAACTCTGTCCAGTTTATAGAATAATATCATTGAGGAGGATTAGTAACCAACAATCCTGAGGGGACTTCATGGAGGTCTTATTGGTTGAGGGCTGTCAGGTAAGGGTGGTGACCACACTTGAAGATCAACTCACTTCAGAGATAGAGCACAACAGAACTTGGATCTCTGGCAACCAGGCACTGAGATTTCTCAGACAGCCCCCTACCCAGGTCACTTAGCCAGAGATGAGAGAGCAAGATGTTCTCCTGATGCATTCTTACATCCAGAAGTATTGGCCTCAAGAATACTGGGAGTAAGACTTTTTTTCATCAATGTAGATGTTGGTTCAGTCTTCAACTGCAACGCCACTGGCATTTGGCCAAGAGGTTCCCAAAGGTAGCGTAACATGGCCTAGGGTCATCTACTTCAGGTCATGCCACCACTTTTTTCCTACCTTGGAAGCCCCCAATTCCTCCTTCTTTCAGTGTAAGGGAGGTATGATGAACAGGAACATCTTGGTCAGGAGCAGGCTGTCAGTATTTGGAAAAGTGGTGGTTCCTTCGAGTTCACACCTCAGGTCATAGGTGGCTGATAAGAAGACAAGTGTTGGTGGGTGTGATGGTTAGGCTGATGTGTCAACTAAGCCAGGTAATTATGTCCAGTTGTTTGGTAAAGGAAGCACTGGGCTAATTGTAATACAAGGATATTTATGGGCTTTAGTCATCAGTGAGTTTACTGCATAGATGGCTGATTACATCTACATCAACCAGGGAGATAGCTGTCAGCAGTAAGAGATGGTTTATCCTATCAGTTGAATGCCTTAAAAGGGAAAGTGATTTCAGCTTTCAGAAAGAATTTCCCAGCTCATCTTTGGGCAGCTAACATCTTCCAGAAGCTCATCAAGGACCTTCATTGGACTTTCATTGGAGACCCTGGTTTGCAGTTTGCCTTCAGAACCTAAACTTGTGCATCCCCACAATCATGTGAGAGACTCTTATAAAATCTCATACTATTTACAGATATCCCCTGTTGATTTTGTTTCCCTAGAGAACCATGACTAATACATTAGGGGAGGTAACCATCATTCCAAATGTTAGTCCTGGGACCAACAGCTATCATTTCCATGCCAAGTGTGCTGGAGGTATATGCAGACAAGTTTCTGTGCCTGATCTGTATCATGGAATTAGTATAGGATGGTCACCCTGTGATAATTGCCAAGCAGCCTCCTGGCACCTCCTAACTGGCTACTGGGCACTGTGTTTTCAGAGCTCCACACAGAAGTTTGGTGAGCAAGTCAAGGGATTCTACCAGTGCTGCATCCAGGTTAGAGCATGTGGGATGGCATCTATGCACCAGGGTCCTGAGACACCTGGGGAAGGCTGGAGCGCCCTGATCCTACCTGGCTCCTTCCTGTGGAGCACTCCCATGGATTTGCCATCTGCTTAGCCCACAGTCTCACTTCCAAAGTCTTCTGAGCCTCCATCCCTCACCCACCACAACACTCTTGGAAGCCCTGGTGGAAAGTCACTTTTCACACATTTGTAGGAGCATGTGAAAAGAGATGCCAATATTGTTTTAACTGTTGCTGAAACCAAGGTTACCTTTGCATTTTTTTGTTTTTTAATTGTCACTCCCTGAACACCGATGTCCCCTGGAGCAGTTGACTGGACTGTCCTTCACACCTCCCTAAGACATACAGATCTTTATGTATGAAGGATACTTTTGATCCTTAAGGAAAGTTTCTCATTTTATGATATAAAGGGGCTCACTTTATGACATGTGTGTGCAAAATTCACATTCACATAACACATTCCTTGAACTTTCCAGGCCAGGAATAGTGGCCTCATTCAGCTGAATAATATTCCAGAAGGGAGGCTGCATACAGTGGTGATTCAACTGATTCCTCCTCTCAGAACTTAAAGGGATTCCTTTCTGGGGCCATTTCATCAGTGCTGCAGGCTATATCTTACATGTGCCCTAATTACCTGTTTCCCCTCTCTAACTGCCAGGATAGACTTCCAGGAATGTGATGGCTAGGTGACACACATACAGGGAAATTTAGTAAGTTAAGCCATAGAACTTTCAAAAGACTGCAGTGGTTCAGTTGCCTGCATCCCACAGGCCCAGCTGTTAACATTCTTTTTCATCCTGGACAATCTAGTGTAGGGGAAAATGGAACCACTTGGGTGTTTTGTGTTGAAATTGTTCCATGAGAAGTGGAACCCCACCAACCAGCCATTTGGGTTTGCTCTTTTCTGAGGCTTCTGTTCAGATCCTCATCCATACAGGGGTCTTTCTCCTATCTGGAAACTCCTGGCATTTGTCCATTTCCTGGAGTAGGGATTACCATGGCTGCAAATTCTCAGAAGTCCCTTTAATTCAAAAGACAGAAAAACCAATGAGTTGCTTGAAAATCAAAGATGTTCTCATAATTTCTGATTTACCCTCACACTGCATGCAAAGTGAGGAGGATGAGATGTGAGCAGACCTTTTCTCCCCATGTCTGGAGCAGATCATGCCTCACATAGGACTGAGTGAATATCATATAGCCCCAATGTGAATGATTCAGGGTTCTGACCTGTGCAACTCTGAGCAGTCAATTGAGAATTCATTAACTTAGGAAGGGACAGGTTTGTGAGGTCTCATGGGGATCATAGTCTTACCAGGCAGTGAAACAGGGAGGTCCTAATGCTCATCAGCTAACAGAATGACAGGAAGAGTTTAATAATTTAAGCCCCAATATCAATTCTACTTTTGAGACTGGGAACTTGTTCTACATTCACTCCTGCCCCATTTCTTGCCTCAAGGCATAGACGGCTTGGGTGAAGACAATCTGCATTACCCCATGCTCTTAGAGTTCATGAGGCAAATGCTGACCATGTGCTCCTGCTCTTACCCTTATCAGTGTGGAAACAATTTAGCACTGAAGAGGGCGCAGAGCAGTCAGGTACACACTGAGAGGGTAGCACTTGGGAGAAGCCCATGGAGTCCATGGTGCCTTCCATCCTGGAGGGTGACTTAGCCTATCTAAGGTGAATCTCTGGCAGACAGCATATAGATGGCTAATATTTTCTTATCCATTCCTCCAATCTGTGTCTTTTGACTAGGGAGTTTAATCCATTAGCATTCAATGTTATTACTTTATAGGCAGTTCTTATTTTGCCGATTTTGACCTCTGGGTTTTACCAGTCATTTAATTTTCATCACTCTTTTGACACTTTATTAACTGTTACTGATACATTCATCATTTCTAGACTTTCTTCCAAGCCTCTCTCTCCTGGCTTTTCATTTCAAGATGTAACATTCTCTTTAGTATTTCCTGCAAAGCCAGTCTTTTTGTTATAAAGTCTCTCCATTTCCGATTATCTGTGAATATTATAAAATCACACTAATTTTTGAAAGTTAATCTTGCCAGATTAAAATTCTTGGCTGGCAGTATTTCTTTTGCAGTGTCTTAAATATATCATACCACTGCCTTCTTGTCTCCATGGTTTCTAATGAGAAATTGGCAGTTAATCTTATTGGGTATCTCTCTCTTTTTTTAATATTTTATTTTATTGTCATTTATTCCTTTTTTATTTCTATTTTTTATTTTTTTAAAAACTTACTTGGATTACATAGATGTTACACAAAAATTAAAGGGATTCCCATATGCCCCACCTCCCATACCTCCCACAACATCCCACATAAACATCCTGCATTACTGTGGCACATCACCTGCAATGGATATACACATCCTGGGGCTTTGCCATTGAGCATGGACCATAGTTCACATTGTAGACCACACTCTCTCCCACACAGTTCTGCATGTTATATGATGGCATAAAATGGCCTATATCTGTCATTGCAATGTCACTCAGGATAAATCTCAAGTCCCAAAAAGATCAGGTATTACAACTGCTTTTCCCTCTCCCTGCTCCCAGAGCATCCAGTGGCCACTAGCTCCACACTAATGTTTTAATTTCTTTCATTGTTTGAATCACAATATGTCTATAACAGAATACCAGTAAGTCCACTCTAGTCCACATTTCTTCCCCTAATCCTGAGGAGTCTGGGATGGTGATGTCCACTCCACCTCCAAGTGAAAGGGGGCTTATATCCTATGATAAAATGGATGGGATTATCCTGCCTGCAGCTTCAGGCTGTCTCCGTTCCCTGGGATGTCCATTGTCCATCAATCATTTCCCCGCAAGGTGACCTGGTTGAGTCCATTGAACTGTAGAGTAGGAGTTGCAGCATCACCAAGATTCTGGGCCCAGCTGGCACATGGACAGCCCAAAGACTCCAGTCTCTGGATGTACACCTACAAACTCCCACACAACATACAGGTTTGAATAGAAGGGACACATGGACCATGTGCAGGGAAGACATATTAGAGTCTAATTCTGTCACTCTCAGGAGCACAGATCCCAAAGTAGGGCCCACTGATAAGGCACCAAACTTTGGAGCTATGTCCACCCTGACCTGGGTGTCTCCAGAGCCCTCAAGAGCCCTTCTGTTTGGGGTGATACCCACTTTGGAAACCTATGCGATCCTACTGAGATGTGCATAAGCATTACCCCTTGGATGATCTCCTGACTCACTTTGAAGTCTCTTAGCCACATGAACTCATTTGTCTTTACATTTTCCCCCTTTTACTCGAGGTCTTTTTCCAGTCATATTGCCAGTTGGCACTAGATACTAATCCCTTGTTGCCAGGGAGGCTTATCCATGGGAGTCATGTCTGATGCTGGGAGGAAGGTATTGCATTCATATGATGAGTTTGGCTTAGAGAGAGGTGACAGTTGAGCAAGCAGGAGGCTCTCAGGAGGCAACCCTTAGGCACCCCATAACAATAAGCTAAGTTTCAATTTCAAGAGCAAAGGGCCCATAAGTGGATCATCCTCTTTTGCCAGACACTGCCCCTGCCCTTGGGGGACTGTTGCTGCTCCCATGGAGAATGTGGCAGAGCTCTCCAGGATGGGAATTCAGTATTCTCTCATTTATTGAGTGATTCTCCACTCACTGTGACCATGTCCCATGAACATTTGAAAAATTTTATATACCTTGTATGTATGTTTCGGTGAACTTCCTCCCTTGCACCACCCATCCCTGACACCCCCCACAAATGATCCACTCCTACACCAGTTGTAACCCTTCTGTGATACAAAGCTTCCCTAAAGATGAAGCCAATACAATAGCCAAATACAATTAATAGGAAAATGAAATCATAATGGTAAGTTTAAATGTAATAGATAAATGAAAACTTCAAAAAAACTAAAAATAAAATAAATTTAAAGGTTGGGATATTCAAAAACTGGAAAAAAATTAAACAAAAATTTTTTTTGACATTTTGTCTTTGATCACTGCAATATCTGGGGTCCAGTGTGTACTGTGGCACCTTCCCCCTCTCACTCCCCAGTGTTTCACTCTTTTTCATTTAATTTTCAAAG
>JAQZBX010067376.1:0-15950 GCA_029593785.1 Cabassous unicinctus
AAAATATTTAAATGGCTAATTCCAAAAAATCATTATTAAACAAAAAACAAATGTAATAATAATAATAAAAGTAACTTCATAACAGAAAAACCTGTCAGCAGCCAGCCTCCCCTGCCAACTTGCCTCTAAAGGGCTGTTTCTAGTGTTACATGCTGCTAAGTATTTAAAATGAAGAAAAGTTATATTTGCATGCAACCAAATTAAATTATCATTCTAACAAGTTTGTTTAATGTTGATGGTAATTGTACATTGTCAGAAGTTTGCTTGAAAACAGTTTCCAAAATCATTGTAGTAACTTAAGTATGGAAGGTATATAGAATGTGTTTTTATTCTTAAGGAAAAAGACAATAATTTTGTCCTGAAATAAAATGATTGGTTATTAAGAAAAAGTAAAATACAGGACAAAAGCTAAAGGAATACAGAAAGTGCAGAAGGTGTGTGGAAAAGGAATTTTTGTGGTCAAAGCTAAGTAAAATTTAAGCAGTCTATCTATAAAATTTAAAAGCTTTAATGTCAAACAATATAATAATATGAAGTTAAAGTTTTATTCTTTCTCAAAGTTTCTCAAGTCAGTAGACTGTTTTAGTAAAGGTTTACAAAGTTTTTCTCCTAAATAATCAGTATGCAATAAAGAAAGTCTGTTTTATCAAAATAGCTTCTTGTTCTTTAACCTTATCATTTCCATGGAGAAACAGGTCTTATCACTTTTAAAAAGAACACAACGTTCAAACCTGCTTTCTTGGAGTCAAATTCTAAAGAGTAGCTTTTGTTTCAAACTGTCACAAGTAACTTGGTCTTTTAAAGTTCATGTGATATAAGTTGAATGAAGTATTTTAAACTGTTGTATAATTAAAAGAAATTTTCTAATTTTATAAAAATTAAAGCTATATGAATAAAAAGTTCATATGAATACTTTAAGCGTGTATAAAATTCCTGAAAATACAGTATTGTTTCAATATAATATTAAATAAAATATAATGTTATTAATCATAATTTTTAGTTATAAGTACAAAAAGAAAGCAGCCATTAAAGGCTGCCGGGGTAATGCATAACAGTAAATTATAGTAAAATAAAATAACACTCCTGCAGAATGTAGTGGTCCCAAATATTGCTAGTTTGTTACAAGGGGTTAATATCCAGTTATGTCACTATCACTTGTTTTAAAACTTGCTAAGGCTTTCTTTGTTTTTTTCTTGGATGGGTCAAGCCAGCCCACATTCCCCTTTCTGTAAAGCAGCCAACCATAAATCAAGTTTATATTCAACATTGTAAGCAACAGCCCCAATTCTAATTATAATATTAACAACAGAATCAATGCAAGTATTAAAATTACAAGTTAATGTATCACCCCACAGCCCAAATGGGAAATAATGATTTGTTTTTACCTATGCCTCAAACTATACAAAGCAAAGAAATTAAGGTCATTGCTATTAAGAATCCTAAACACTTAAAAAGTAAAAGTTTATTCATTGAATGCCTGTTGTTCTATAATCTACTGTAGTTATGAACAATGTACAATATATTTAAATACTAATCAAAACTTTAGTACAATACATTCCATACTTAAGTAATTTAATAATTTGTATTTTACATGTAAATGTCTTTTATTAAATGTATATGTAAATCTCTTGTTTTAAGTTTCAACAGTCCTAAAACCAAATGTATTAAAAAAAACAAGTTTGGTAAGTATTGTTCAAGCCTAGAAGTAGAGCATCATACAAAAAAATTTGTTAATCAATAAATCAATGCCTTACTAGTTAACACTTTTCATATTTCAGGAAGCATATTAGAAATTAAAATAGTAAACACATCAAAAATGTTTTGTAACAAATTTCAAAAGATAAAGTGCATTTCAACGGGTGTTGTAGTCCTCCCTGGGGGAGGTGGCCACTCTCCCAGGGACTGATGCATAAACCTTAAAATGTACAGCCCAAGGAGTGTTGTGTTCCTTCCTGAGGAGGCTGGCCCCTTCCTCGGGAATTAGCAAAACACTCACAGGTTGACATCTATACTATCAAATTTATTAATCCTAAAAACAGTCAACCAAAACTCTAGTATCAGTTGCTACTTCAACACTTCCCAGCTAAGAGCTAAATATTGGTAAGTATATTTATGAAACTGCTCTATTTATCTGTCATTTCTGTAACATTGTTCAATATTGACTTAATCTTTTAATTAGTTATGTTATTTATGTTTCTCACCATAATTGTCAGTATAAGCTTATTAAACTAAATATATATATTAACATTTATTTTATATCTTTTCAAAACTTTAGCCATCAATAAGCCAAATATATCAGTGTATTAAACAACTAGTTTAGTGGAAGAATAAAAATAATAATTCAATGGGAAAAAGCAAAAGTTAAGTTAGGATAAAGGGTCGAGGTTTTGCTCTTATGATTATAAATAAAGGAGACCAGCTTTGAGTCCCGTCCAGATGTCTGAAACCTAAACATGAACAAGCTGAAGAAGCTGACACAAAAAGCAAAAAAGATGGTAACTTCTAAAAAGCAGAATGTCACTCTAATACAGTTATTCTTTGCTATGCTTACCTTAACAACCACCGCAGTAAGTAGTGCACCTTCACATGATTATACATATTAGGCTTATGTTACTAATTCATCTCTTTTAACTTAGGGGAACAAATCCTACCCTATTTATGTTAATTAGTCTTTTCATTTTTCTGGGCTCACTGATTCTCACCTTCCTCTAAAAGCCTAAGAAGGAAGGAAAATTAATTAATAACTACTCTACAGGAGTGGAAGGCATGCCCATATGTTTTGGAAAGGGAGATCATTGTTTGAAAATGCATTATCAATTATGGTTAAGTATTGGAAAAGATGGTACTCATAATCACCACTCCATTTATGCAGTTGCAGCACAAAAATTTAGAGGCTATATTTCTCAGAATAAAATTCCTATTCCTGTGGGGATTCCCATGTGCCAGATTCCTTATTTGTACACTAACAGTCCTGTATTTCCATGAACTGTGTGTCATGGCTCAGAACCACAAAATGATTGCAGTCCTGTAGACTCTGGTAATGAAAAGAGCCAGCTGTTCAAATTGAAATGGTGTAAGGAAAACCAAAGCATAAATACACATGCAAATAATTCTATTATCTGGCATGGGGGAGGCTTTATACCACCTAATCCTTTCAGAATAGGTCATTGCACTCAGCCACATCTGTGGAAATTAGCCTCGGCTTTCCACACTATTAGTTCTTGGCAAGGCCGCATTTCTAATATAAGTACTAATTATACTTTTACCCTTACTCATAATAATACTGAATGGATTAAGGCTTCTGTATGTCTTCCTTATGTTCTGTTATTGGGTAATATTGTTTGGAACAATAGTAATAGGGCCATAGAATGTTTAAACAAATGCTTTTTATATACTTGTATTAACAATTCTATTAGTTTCCCAAATACCTCTAGTCTACATCTTAAGAGCAAAAATTAGAGTGTGGTTACTGGTACAGATGAATCGAGAATGGCAAGAGACCCCAGTTATTGAGATATTGACTTCTATCTCCAAAAGATTGTTAAAAAAGGCAAGAAGATTTGTTGAAATGCTAATAGCTGTAATTATAGGTATTATAGCCGTAACAGCAACAGCGGCTACTGCAGGTATAGCCCTTCAACAAGGAGTTCAAACTGCTAACTTTGTGCAAACATGGCAACAAAATTCAGAACAGTTATGGAGAACTCAAAGACAAATAAATTCAGAAATACATAAGAAAATAGAGGATCTAAGACAAACTGTTATTTTGTTAAATCAGATCCAAGCTATGAAATTACAAATGAAAATGAAATATAATTAAAATCAAACATCTTATTGTATTACTCCTGTGCTTTACAATGCAACTGAGTTTCCTTGAAACTCGGTAAAAAAACATCTTCTGAATCATAATAATTTAACTAAGGAAATCTTATGATTACAACAAAACATATGACAAACACTTGAAAACCAATTGCAAGTTATGACTGGTAAACATATTTTAAAAGTGTTAATAAATGGTTTAAGACAGTTGCATCCTACACAATGGTTACATAGTTTAGCAAAATCTGTTATGTTCATATGTATAACTGCATTAATATTGTGTTTTCTATATTGTTTAATCTACAGAAAATCATGACAACTTAACCAATTAAGACACCAACAATCTGCTACTATGCACATTATGCTACTACAATTAAAAAATAAAGGGAAAATGAAGGAAGAAACAAGGAGCCAGATAAACTTAGATTGAACCCAAAAACAGGAGCATTTTCTAGGAGCTTAGCACAGTCGAGCGTATGTGGCGTAGTAATTACTGTTATTGTTACTGTTACTGTTACCTCTAGTCCAACTCTCTGTCTTCAAAATTTGATTTTTACTAATTGGTCCCACTCAATTGTGGGTCCATCCGGGATCTTGAGAGTGAGTAGAGACCCTCAAACCCCTTCTTCGAATGACAGGACATCCCGCCAAAGTTTTATGGTGGCCTTCGGGGAGGGAAGAGTAAGGACTCTCTCCCCATTACCAGACCTGAAGGAAGCAGAGACTAAATATAGTATGAGGCATCTTGGACAAGATACGTTGAGCTAGTGCGAGCAACATACATTGAGTCTGCGAGATTGAGTATCGCACAAAATCCTGTTGAGCCTGCGAAATGAGTCTTCTAGACTAAATATAGCACAAAACACCTTGGACAAGATACGTTGAGCCAGTGCAAGCAAGATACGTTGAGTCAGCGAGATTGAGTAATTGCACAAAAAAGTCTCGGGCAAGATACAGGGCCTAAAGTAGGGACTAGAGACTAACAACGCTTGAAATAAGTTTTAAAAAAGGAAAATGAAAAATCTATTAGAAAACCTCACCGGTTTGTCTGACCAATTTAATCAATTTCTCAGCCCAAAACTTTATACTTGGATTAAATTAATGTCCATTTTAAATCATTTCTTCTATAGTAACTTCAGTGTGGTGATCATTGGTGCTTTGCTACTCTTAACTGTAAAAGGAGGCATTCACGTAGCGCTGCTGTTCTGCATTAACAGGGCTCATAAGACCAGCCATGCCAACAACTGGATTCTGCTTAAAACCCTTGACTCTCGAACCCCTGTCCATGGCAGCTTGGCTGGTGGCCAGAGACGGGTAAAACCTTCAGAGAAGGGCAACCTAAGACAGGCACAGTCACCCTGGACAAAAAGCAAAAAAGGGGGAGATGTTGGAGAAGAAGCTGAGAGTCAGAGCATAAAGGGTTAAGCATTCAACAAGCATGCTTGCTGGCAGAGACACGCTAGTAAATGTCTCCAAGGTCTCTGCATACTGCAGACGTCAGTAGGAGGAAGCAGAGTGGGATGAACCCACCACCAAGAAGTTACTGTATAAATTCCTAAGAAAAACTATCTAGTAATACAGGAACAGATAGCGCTCTCATGCACCAAGCTGAGATATTAGATAGACTAAGGCATTTAAGGCTAGAAACAATGTTTATACTTACGCCCCTTGGTAAACTGCCAAAGAAGGCAGTGTTCTTGCTGTAGTAAGAGAAACATAGTGGGAGAGCAAGGTTAGGGGGGAAAAATTTATGCATTGTTTTAAGCTAAATAAAAGAAAAGGTCACAGGGATCTCTGGGCTGTTTTTTGCCTGAGTGAGCTGCAGCCCTCTTCTTCATATGCATCAACTTGTCTAACTTTTCTTTTGCGCCGCACCTTAACAACAGTCCATGCAATTTCCAGACCAAGCAGCAGATGGCACATGCCATGCACCTTTCCATAGAGGTGTTTCATTTGGTGATTTCCTGTCTTCCTGTGTTTAATCTCCAGAGCAAAGATTCAAAGCAGACTCTGCTGGCCAAATTGACTGCAGTAAAGCCCCCCATCTCCCACTTCTTTTTCCCTTGAAATAGCTGACAGGGAGGATGATGTCTGTTCTTCTCTCAGTAGGCTGCAGTGAGCCAAGGGTTTTACCATATTTTAATATCTTGGGGGTGAGGAAGGTGGAGCCTTTCCCAGCTTACATGGGAGATTGATAACTCATGTTTGTTGTCTCTTTGTCCTTCACACTCCTGGTTTGCTGGCACCCAAAGTAGGTCCCAAGAGCAACATTTGGCTCTTTCTCTGTTGTTTTTGTGAGAGCATTGATCTCTGCCTGTCAGTTTGATACCCTCTTCCCACAATCTTCCCACAACATATGTTTTGTGGGAAAAATGATTCATTCCCAAAAACATGGAAAATTTGTGCCAAATCTCCATCAGTATTGTGTATGTTTTTGTAAACCAATCACACTCATTTGTGTATAGTATACATCAATTTATCTGTCCATTTTATTGTTGTTGGGAATTTGATGACTTTCCTTTTTAGGGTTATAGCCAATAATGTTTCTTTAAAATCATGGTGTATGTCTTAGGATTGGGTGTATATGATGGGAAAGATAGGAGAAGCTGGCCATTGCTGACAAAGCAAAGACAACACAGGGGAATTGGGAGGTTCCAGTGGTGAGGAAGAGAACATTCAGCATTGAATTGGTGAATGAGCAAAATACAGAACCAGAGTAGATTGTGAATGGAAGGCAGTGAATACAGAATCCCTACCCACAGCTGGAGACTGATATGGTACAACATACTTAGTAAATGGGCTTCTCCTCTCTGTTCTGGAATGTACTGCTCACCAACAGTTCACCTCCCTCACTATCTCTGGGTTTCTCAAACTTTCTAGTATTATTGCCCCTTAAGGAAAACTTTTTCAATATTTTAACCCTCATAATCCTTCTCTTCACCAACACAATTTTAATAGCCCAGGTGTTTTGTATCTTTTACATGCTGTGATCATTTAGAATGGCACATCATTATCATATCTAATTGTATTTTCACCTGCTCAAGATGTATTTTTGTATCTATCCTCCAATGTCTCTGATTAATTTTTGCCTTACTCACTGCTGGATCAGTTAGATCATTGGCTGTCAAACTTGACTGTCTCAAGGCAACACCTTGGACTTTTGTTAAAATGCAAATTAGGATCCAGTAGGTCTAGGCTCAGGTGCTAGAGGGTGAATTTCTTATATACTCCTAGGTGAGTCTGAGGCTGCTGGACCATGAGCAATCCTTGGAGTAATGAGCATCAATTGTGGTGGGCTTTGTTAGCATCACATTGTCTTACTAATGCAGGAGAATTATTCATGTTGCTTCTGTATACACCAGCAGGGTGCACACACATAACAGGGGTGCTTATCTCAGTTTCCATCATTGACATCTAATTGTACAGGCAATGAGAAACCCCACTTCCTCATCTCTTAGATGCATATGATTTACCAGTTTAGGTAAGAGGGATCTAGTGGACATGGGCCCTTGCAAAAACTCATATGAATGAAAGTCCCAGCAAAAATAGTGATTTTTCTTTTTACTAAGTTGTTTTCTTTAACTTATTCCTAATGCTTCCAGCCTGGTCCTGGGAATTTTTGGCAGCAGGGAGAAGTTATATCCCTCCTTCCAGGAAATCAGAATGTGCTGCTGGGTGGAGTTCCTATTTGAACTTCAAATAGAGTACAAATACTAAAGAATTGTTATGAGGAAAGAGGTTTGAGTCATTAGATCCATTCACTTGGCAGTATGTGACCTTGTTTGAATATGAGGGCTTGAAAGATGTCAGTCACTGGGAATTACAAGGATACCAGGAAGCTATACTGAAGTGGCTTTAGCAGCACTTATGCACAAAAGTTTTTTGGTTTTTTTTTTTAGTTTGTTTCTTCAATGAATTTGATTGTTTTCTCTTTTCATTGCTCTCTTTTGGATGTCTTCTAATTTGAAAAAGATTATTTGTGTGCACTAGTCATCAAGTGCAAACTGTAATATATTTGGCCTTATTATTACAATTTTCACATGAAATGTAACCATTTCAGTATCCTAGCAGCTTCTTCATTAGTGAATGTTGCAAATATTCTAAAATATGTCATGAATAAATATCTACTTAAGGATGGAATTGAACTGAACTAATAGGATACTGAATTAACACAGTAACTTAAGCAAACTAAGGGTTTATTAATATATATGGCACAGGTCTAAGTTTAGGGATCCAGGGCTAGCACAGCAGCTCAATGATGTTATTAAGGACTAAGTTGTCCTTTGCATTTTTCCCCAGCTTCTTCAATGTGTGTTTACCATCCTAATGGTAACAGGATAGCTGCTGCAACTCCAGACACTGATTCCATATCCCAGGTAGGAAGAATAGGAGAAGAATTAAGGGTGTAGTAAAAGAGGAGTGCCTTACCTGTGCCATAAAATCCTTTTATTGAAATTTATCATATATATGGAAAAGTACCATATCACAAGCTTAATGAATTTTCAAAACCTGAATATATTCCAGAACCAGTCCAAGACCAAAAATCAAGACATGACAAGCCCTCCATCTCCACAAAGCATATTATATTGGTTTCAGGCACCAGTCCTGCCAACAGGCTAAGCACTATGCAGATTTCCAACAACTTGCACTATTTTTTGCCTTTTTAAAATTTTACAAAAAAAGAATTACAATATGTGCATTCTTTTGTGTTTGGATATTGTGCTCAATCGTATGCTTCTGAGTTTATTTTTAAAATTATTTATGTTAGGAAAATACATGTTTACCTAATAACTCTCAAAAAAGACAAATATTTACACCAAATACTGCAGTTATTTGAAATTGGAGAAAGATGTAAAATCGCATAGGACTTTTAAAAGAAGATATAGATAAACCTAGGTAAAGGAAATCCAAAGAATAGAATTTAGAACATAATTGAAGGCTTCAAGTACAATAAACACCTGCATTTCAAAGACATCATGATGAAAATAAAATGCAAATGAAAAATTAGGGGCTATTTATAGAATATGTTGGATATTACAGCAAAACATATAAAATGTGGATATATCAATAGGTCTGTTACTCTAATGAGAAAAAATTCTCAAGAAAAATAAAGATTTTAAACCAAAAACTTAGAAAGAATTAATACAAATATCATAAAACTATGAATATGTCCTTCTTCACTAATAATCAGAGAAGGAGGAGTGAAATAATTAAGGTAACCAGACTCCCATAACAGCAGTTTGTTAAATAAAATAAAAACATTCAGTTAGGTTGAGGCTGAGGTAGAACAGAAAAACTTGGCTATGGAAGAATTGCCAATGGAAAGTGGTTTGTCAAAAAAAAGGACTTGTACTGAGAGGTTTTACTTTGATGTTTGATCTATGTGTAAAGCCTGACACCTCCAGAGAAAGAACAATTTCTTGGTCACAGAACAGAATTCAAAATGGGAGTTTTAAATCAGAAAGTCTCCTGTTTTCTTTAAGATGTACTATTATTATAAAATACTTAGATTCAATATAATGATGCTTATGACATTGGCTTCAATTTAGACAGCCTGAGTTTGACCTAGTCTTTCTTCTTCAAAACAGTGACTTTGAACTAGTTGCCTTCTTCCTGTAATAGCTTACTCTCTCATGTTTAACTTATGGAAAATGATGCTTGTTAGTTAAAAGAAGTATTGCAAGAATTCAATGAGACAATGCATATAAAAAGTTTAACAGTGTTGCCACATAGGGAGTGTCATGGTTTTTAGTATTCAATAGAGATGAACTACTTTTCTTCTTGAAAAGCTTTTATTAATTGAATATGTTTGTATTTCTCTGGTGCAGACACCACTTCATATTTAACTATCCACTCCTCCTTGTCATTCCATTCAACAAATATACATTGCACATAAGCTCCATAACAAAGACTGTACTAGGCATGGTACTTACAAAAATGGATAGGTGAAGTTTGAGATTCAAGGAATCCAGGTTGGGATGAGATGAAAAATTCAGGAAATTTGACAGAACTCAAAAGAAACTGAATGAGATGAAAAGAGGGAAAACTTGTGACTGATTTCATTGATATAACTGTAGAAAATCATCTCTGTAAATGAGTTTGGAGGGGAGAATTTACAAATAGGCATAGAAACAATCACCTTGATGACATATATTAAATGCATGAGATAAGATTCATTTTATTTATTTATTTTTTAATAAGTTTTTTTTTTAAAAAGATACTTAGATTACATAAATGTTACACAAAAAATATAGGGATTCCCAAATGCCCCACCTCCCACACCTCGCACAACCTCACATATAAATGTCCTTCATTTGTGTGGCACATCACCTGCAATGGATATACACATCCTGGGGCTTTGCCATTAAGCATAGACCATAGTTCACATTGTAGATCACACTCTCTTCCACACAGTGCTGCATGTTATATGATGATATACAATGGCCTGTATCTGTCATTGCAATACCACTCAGGACAATTCCCAAGTCCTGAAAAGGCCCTTGTATTACAACTGCTTTTCCCTCTCCCTGCTCCCAGAGTGTCCAGTGGCCACTAGCCCCACATTAATGTTGTAATTTCTTCCATTGCTTGAATCAAAATATGTCTACAACAGAATACCAGTAAGTCCACTCTAGTCCATAGCTCTTCCCCCAATTCTGAGGAGTCTGGGATGGTGATGTCCACTCCACCTCCGATTGAGAGGGAGCTTATATCCCATCAATAAGATTGGTGGGATTATCCTGCCTGCAGCTGCAGACTCTCTCCATTCCCTGGGATGGCCATTGTCCATTATCATCTCCCCGCCAGCTGTCCTGGGTGAATCCATTGAGCTGTAGAGTAGGAGCTGCAGCTCCACTGAAATTCCAGGTCCAGCTGGCTCATGGACAGCCCAAAGACTCAAGTCTCTGGATGTACACCTACAAATTCCAGCAGCATATATAAGTTTGAATAGAAGGGACAGATGAACCATGTGCAGGGAAGACATATTTGAGTCCAACTCAGTCACTCTCAGGAGCACAAATTCCAAAGTAAGTCCCACTGGCAAGGCACCAAATTCCAGAGCTATCTGCCCTGACATAGGACCTGGGTGTCTCCAGAGCCCTTAGGAGCCCCTCTATTTGGGGTGATATCCCCTTTGTAATTCTATGAAAGATTTATTTTAAATAAAACCAAATCATTAATATAAATATATGAGATTATGTCAAGTTCAATTCACCAAACATAAAATTACCAAGATATAATTATAAATAGTAGAGAGAGGGCAGCAAACCCCAAAGAAAGACCCAAGAAACGAGTTGCTTAAAAATATGTAATATCAGGTGAATTCAACATGCTGATTTTTTGTCCTCATTATTTTGAGCCATGCTACTTGTGGCAGTTCTACAACAGTAGAACTGAGAAGTGGCAGTCCAGAGAAGTAGCTTCCCCAGGGCCTCTTCAATTTCCTGTTCCTCAGGCTGTAGATAAAGGAGTTCAGCATGGGGGTGAACAAGGCATACATCACTGATGCCACCAGACTTATTCGAGAGGATAATGTGACAATGAAGGGAGAGCGGTACAAAGAGACTTATATGTGTATGGAAGACTGTGATTATCATTGTCCATGGGGCTTCAGTTTGGAAGAAACAAAGGAAGGAAGAGAAGCCAGGAGGAAGTAGGAAAGGAATTATTGCAGGACAGAAGGAGGGATTGACAGATGTAGGGAAGATGGAAGGAAGAAGTTGATAAAAGAAAGGAATAAAACAAGAAGCACAGAAGAGTGGGAAAAATGAAGGAAAGAAGATATGATAAAAGGAAGAGAGAAAAAGATGAAGGAAGGAAAATATGAAAAAGAACATTATGGGATTTATTGGAAACGTGCTTTGACTCCAAAGCACGGGGTAGAAAGATCTCTGACTCCAAACCAGTGGGGTAGAAAGATCTTGAAAGGAGGTCCCTTGGAGCTAACCATCTTCTTGATTCCTAGCCCCAAGAACTTACTGTTTTTTCCATCATCAGCTCTGTCTTCTCCTCTTGTGAGTTTGATGTCCTTTAGAAAATGGGTTTTCCTTTTCCCTCATTTCATTATTGCCTACCTGGTTCCTTTTCTTCCCTCCACTGAACATACTTTGAAGGCCATCCATTATATCCTGCTATCCATAATTTTGTCAATGTATAATCTAATCAACTTCTAGTTTCCTTTCTTTTCAACCAGCAGGACTCCCTTTATTTATAGTCATAGGGTTGGCCTAGTAGTGACAAAGTCACTCAACTTTTTTTCACAAATGCCTTAATTTTTCCTGCTAACAATGTATTTTTTATATTTTGGCTATAATTTGCTAGAAATAAGAAGCTAAGTTTCAAGTGATAGTTATAACAGCTAAATAATTTTTAAAATAATAAATGGTGAACAAATTGAGATATTTATAAAAATACAGATTTATCAGAATAAATTGAAGGAAACAATTTGAAACAGAGGAATTATGGTCATTCATGTTGAAATAAATCCATTCATTATAATATCCTATACATCATAAGGCATATACAATAGTCAAATTCCAAAAGTTTGTATTTATATAATTTAAAAATTCTTCTATTCTTTCATATAAACACCCTCAACATTTTTTATATGTTTTATAGTTCTTTTTTTTATATATTGCATTGTTTGTTTATTCTCTATGCACATTTTACTCTTCGGGCTGTTCATTCTGTAAAGTGTCTTGATGGTGTAAATAAGATACTTCATTGTCTTTCTGATAAATTGCTTTTTGCTCTTCTATTAATGATTCTGGGCATCAAGGAGTTTAAACAGGGGTTGGACTGTTACCAGGACCAAGGAAGCATATTCTTCATCACAGTCACTAGCAATGACCTGAGTTTTTTATATTTTTCTTTTCTCTCATATTTCTCTATTCTTATGTAGTCTTTTTTTTTAAGAGGTCAAGTAGTCACACCAAAGGGAAGCCCATGGTTTACCTGTCAGTAGAAGGTTGACAACATTGGAGAAAGGATTATCTGGATGTGCTGCCTTTGTATTCACTCATGACCACACAGTGTGGTGGTGAGAAGACCATCAACACAGACCCAGCATCAATGGTGTGCTGCCTGCATGGGTATTTGGTATGGTCGGTCCAGTCTTCAGAGCAGGGTATCTGGGCTCATATTCCAAAATATGTGTCTGATAATGCACAGTCCACAATGAAAATCTATATTTAGAAAGAAAGGATACATGCATTTCTCTTTGGGGGAATCCTTAGAAACCATGTTAATAAATGAGAAGAAGAACATGTGACCAAAGTTCTCTGTTTCTCTTGAAGTTTTAGCAGGAGCAGTGAGCCTACACCTTTCATAAACCTTGTCTGACATCATTTCTTATCACTATTCCTCTTGTTATCTCACATGACAACACTGCTTCCTTGTTGATATTGTACATTAAAAACCAGCTCTTTTCGTTATCTCTCAACATTCTGTCAACTGGTCTCACACTAAACCTAGGTTTTCTTGTGGCTCCCAATTTCTCATTGAGAGGTCTGTGTTAAAATGAATCCTTGTCTGTTGGACCTGCTTGAACAGTAGTGAAAAAATAGCAGCCCCAATTCGTTGTCTCCTTTTTTTCAGCTCTTGTTTTCCTTTTAATATCAACACCTGATATGTTACATGATTATTTTTTATTTACTTACATTCTTTCTCCATTATCAGAGTGTAAAGTCTATGTATTGCTGCACTATATTCCAATTGTCTAGACATTTCCTGGTATAAAACCAGCACACAATACACACACTTCAATTGAATGAATGGATATTTCATACAAGACTGTTGAATTCATGACTGCTTGAAGAAAAAGTGAAGTAAAGGTAAAGAAATCCTACTCAGGCACTCTGTTTCTTGAGAGCCCAGATGAATAAAAATATATTGAAATTAATAGTTTGACTGCAAAATAGAAATTATAGCAATTCTTCTAGGATAGTAATGTCTGTTTGTGTGAAAATTAGTGAGATTCTTTCTTCTTTCTGATAATCACATCAATTACATGAAGCTAGGAAATGCTACCCAAAATTCAGGATTTCTTCTCCTGGGATTTTCACAGGATCCAGAATTGCAGCCATTCATCTTTGGGTTGTTCCTGTCCATGTATCTGGTCACCTGCAGTGGGATCTTGCTCATAATCCTGGCCACCTTTACTGACTCTCACCTTCACATGTCCATGTACTTCTTCCTCTCCAACTTGTCCTTTATAGACATTGGGTTCACTTCCACCACAGTCCCAAAGATGCTGGTGAACATCATGGAACAGAGCAGAGTCTTAACATCTGCACTATTCAGATGTTATATTTTGGTCTTTTTGGAGGATTGTACAACTTCCTTCTGGCCATGATGGCCTATGACTGCTTCATGACCATCTGTCACCGCTTCACTACATGATCAACATGAACTCCTGGCTCTGTGTCTTTTTCATTCTTGTGTCCTGGGTAATGATTTCCCTGCATTCTTTGTTAGAAAGCTTAATTATGTTAGACTGTCCTTTTGTGCACCCTTGGAAATCCACACTTTTTCTGTAAATGTAATCAGAGGATCCTATTTGCTTGTTTGACATCTTTATCAATGACATAGCAATGTATTTTTTGCTGGTCTATTGGCTGTGGGTCCCCTCGCTCAGATCTTTTACTCTAAGATTGTTTCTTCCATGTATAAAATGTCTTTAGTTTGTGGGAAACCTGTGTGAGCCACTTCTCAGTTGTTTCCTTATTTTATTTTACAATTTCTTCCATTATTGGAATACTATTAAGTCTACTTTTGTTCATAGATTCAATACCCCCTGTATTAGTCAGCCAAAGGGGTGCTAATGTGAAATACCAAAAATGGGTTGGTCTTTATAAAGGGTATTTATTTGGGGTAGAAGTCCACAAAGTCCAGGCCATCTCTCACCACAGTCCATTGGCACATATTGGAGCAAGACAGCTGCCGACATTTGCCAGGGTTCAGGGTTCTTGTGTTCCTCTCTTCCCGGGGCTGCGTTTCTCTCTGGGCTTAGCTCTTGTTTCCTCTACAAGGTCAGCTGTAGGCTTTCAGACGAGCGGCTCACTTCTCTTCTCCTGGGGCCTTTTCTCCAACATCAAAACTGCTTCTCAAAAACTGCTTCAACTCTGATCTTGCCATGCCTTTTATATTTGATTCCCTACCCACCAAGGGGTGGGGCTCAACACCCTACTGAGGTGGCCCAGTCAACGCCCTAATCATAACTTAATCATGCCCAGATTAACAGATCAGTTTACAAGCATGATCCAATTATATTTTTGGAATTCATAATTACATCAAACTGCCCAACTGCAAAACTCCACCCTCTGAATTCCAAAAATACATTACAATATTCAAAAAACCTTAAATCAGTAATAATTCAAGTACAAAATCATCATAGGCAGTTTAAAGAAATAGTTTGTCTTCAGGCAAAATCCCGTCTGCTGTAGACCTCTGAAACTTACAAAACCATTTAACTGCTTCCAATACACAAATGGAAAGACAAAGGTTAAACATTTTCAATATCATAAGGAGAAATTGGGATGTTAAACATGAGTCATGGATCCTCTACAGTTCAGTAAACCTGCAGGGCATCCTCCATTCAATTTCAAAGCCTGAGAGTCATTCTTAAGAGATGGTTTCTTCTTCTTGGGGCCACATGGGGACCCACCCTTTCCACAGGCTTGCCCAAGGGCCATTTTCTTGGTTCCATCCTCATCAAGCATCTGGGTGTCGACCAAGCTCCAGACCTCACCATCCAAGAGTGTTGGGGTGATTGCCACACCTTACCCAATCTTTGGGTTAGAGTCTTAGCACCCCCTAGTACTGTGAGGTGAAGACAACATTCCCCCTAACCTTTGACATACAGGTTCAACCCTCTCAGAGCAACGAGTTGACCACCTGGCCTTCCCTAACCTTTGGCATACAGGTTCAACGCTCTCAGAGCAATGGGTTGACCACCTGGCCTTCTCTAATCCATGGGGGACAGGTACACCCCTCTCAGACCTATGGGGTGTTGACCTTAACCGCCCTAATCTTTGAGGAATGTGCTCCACCCTCTTTGCACCCTGGGGTGGCAAAACTCTCCCAGAACATCGGGTGGGGACATCCACCCTCTTCAACTGCTGGGGAAAACT